>JANRGW010003742.1:8221-41791 GCA_024733675.1 Psilopsiagon aymara
CTGTAGTTTATGTAGTACCTCCCCACCAGCATATGCATACATACAAACACCCCAAACAAATAACCCCCCCCCCCCCTATGTTTTCCGCTGTCTCTTCCAAAATCTGCTATTCAGCCCTAGTATAATGATATTGGAGGTAGTTTGGTATGCTATTTCAGTATTTGGATTTATGAGGAAAATTGCAAAATTAAGTTAGTCTGCCATAGGTTCATGATCAGAGAATCATAGAATGATTTGGTTTGAATGGGACCTTCGAAGATCTTGTTATTGTCCCTCTGCCATGGGAAGAGACAATATCTTCCCTCTGTGTACATCCTCTTCAGTTTAAATGTGCTCACTTTACAAGCCCTATTCTGAGTTTCTGTGCCTCCCACAATGCCACATTTCATGTTAATTCTTCCCTGAGAGGTTCCTCTAAGTGTGACATTATTTCAATCTAAAATCCTTTCAGTTGCAACCCCTACAAATTATGGTAAAAGTTTATGGTAAAAATCTTTCCATCCAGTTTTATAGTCAGTAATTGCCAGAACATCAAACAAATCTGCAAATACCATGGCACTCATGTTTCCTTAGAGCTCTCTTCCTTTAGATCAAGGGAACCATAATTCCGTGCTGACCCCAACTGAGCTGGGCTATCACTAGCGCTGAACTAAAATGCTTGTGTCCTGGAAGCTGACCCTTAAAGTTAAGGCTACTATGTCACCTCACAGAGCTTCTTTGTATGAGGACACTGTTCAGGTAGGTTGTGGGTGCCCATGCAATACAGGTATCTTTCTCTGCTATATGTGTGACAGGAGGATTCTTCCTGGTGCCTCCATGGAAGATGTTCCACTTCCTACTTTAAGGATTTGAACACTTCCTCAATCAATAGCCTTCTGGAAAGGCGTAAATTACTTATAGCAGTAAACAAATAAGCTTGCACATTATTTCATTATTGTTGTTGTTTCTATTATTGTTAATCTTACATATTATTTCATATGCCCTATATATTAATTTAATTGTTATTAATATCACTTGCCTTTCATTAATTTAATTTTACCAGTGGTAAGCAAGTTAGGAAAATGAATGAATGGAAAGGAGGATCACTACCAGGATAGGTCAGATTTTAGGCCTTTCACTCTTGATCTGTCATCTAAAAAAAAACCCTAAACAACAGAGAACAACAAAACCACCACCCTATAATTCTGTGAAAACATTACAGTGTAGCAAGGTAACAGTATAAATGTTTATTTAAATAGGTTTTTAAAAGCTTGTCACTGACCCAGTGTGATAAATAATCAAGGCTGGATTAATTTAAGATTGTATGAAACCATATGTCATAAGAAGTTTATGTGAAGAAAACAACGCCATAGTCTCAGGCACTTACTTGCACTGTGGAGTTTACTAGTTGCAGGATCTAGCTCTTACAAAGTTTTGACTAGATTTGTCATACACACAACTGGGGAGTGCTTCTAAAGCATTAGCATCAGCACTTTAGTCAGGATTAAGTGTTGCTTGTGCCAAACTGTCTTCCTGTTTTCAACAGTTTTCCTAACTTAATTTGGCAGTAGGAAGACATACCAGGTGCACTGTATAGCTGTTGCCATGCAGAAGAGATGAAATTAGGAGAAATGAGTTGTTGGCTTTACTTTAATGTTTGCATTATAGCTGATCTGATTAAATTAAGTGTAAAACTACTGATACTAAAACAAGAATTTGTTCTGTAGAAAAAGCAAATCTGAGAACAAGTGAGTCTGACTCAGTATCTGCTGGGCTATCGCCGGCAAAGAGCCTGGAAGGGAGTGGAATGAAATGTTCTCTTTCTCCTGGAGGGCTGCTGAAATGGACCCTATCTTAGATCAGTTAGACTGGTGTCATTCCTGAGCTTAGGAAAACCAGCTACATTTGTTTTAAATGCTTTTAGTTTGCTTTATAAAGAAAATACACTGCTTTGTATATGTCCAGGTTTCACAAGCAAAGAGGCTCTATGTAGAGTGCAGTAGCCTGTCCTGGTGTAGGTAACTTCACCAGAGTACTAACTGTGGTTAGTTACCCAGTTTTCTGTATGTGTACAGACACAGTTACTTCTCCTGTAGAGAAGCAGAAAGGTGTGTGCTTTTTAATAGTTGAGAAATACAGACATACAGTAGAATTTCAGTTTTTTCTAAAGGGAATGTAAACTTTTCTTTTTTCTGTAACAGTAATTGTCTAAGTTCTTAAGTACTATAGACAGTTTTTTCTCATAGGTGTATTTGATAGGGAGGTTGGAAGACTTGGTGCTAGGAATACATGTTCTTTCGAATCCTCTCTTACAAAGCAAATTGAAGAAGACTGTCTGCTCCTTTTCCCTCTACCCCAAGGAGCGATTTATTTATGGGAAAACAAACATGTCAGTGTTTCACTGTGGACTGTATCACCACTTGATGTTTTATGTGCCTCAATTGTTGTGTTTTCAGATTGTAAGCCCCAAGAGGCAAGGACTGTGTCTTCTTTTGTTTGTACAGCACTGAGCCTACTGTCAGCACTCTATAAACAACAAGTAATTGCACTGTTATGCACCCATGTATTTTGAAAGCTTGGGTCTGCTCCCATTGAAGTCCAAGGAAAGTTTTCCCTCTTTCTTCAAGGACAAAGGATACTGTATTAGCTGGCTGAATTCGTTTTACTTTTTTTTTTTTTTTTTTTTTTGGGGGGAGGGGAAGGGGAATGTATGTGTGTTTGTGTGAGGAAAATAGACTAAAAACTATAATGGATCCTTTTCACCCAAGGTGCTTTATTATGTGAAGCTGTATTTTGATTATGTTAAATGAGTATATAGGAGGTGTTGTGAATTAAAAATACTGTTTCAAAAGATGATAACCAGTTTTCCAAAGCTAACAACTTAGCTTATTAATGCAATAGTAAAATAAGAAATTAAACTGCTAGCAACTGTGGAAAATTATAATGAGAATGGAAAATTCTATCATTCTACTCAGTAGACACAAAGGTTTTTCTGAGTGCAGGGAGTGCAGAGAATACTAGAACAAGAATGGGAAACCTGTTTTGAGCTACCATGTAATCTGAAAAGCACACAATTTTTTTTAATATATGTGAAACATACTTTAATGCTGAGACCTTGTGTGTTAAGGTTCTGCCTGAAGTGAAGTTTTACGGCCAATTTATAAGGTCTTGCAAACAGGAGTTTACAGTGGAAACAGTGACTCTTACCTTAATTGTAGCAATGTCAATAGCATTGCTGTAATGAGCATCTGGCTATATTCCATCTGTTGACCACACCAATGGGTTTTGTGCATCATAAAAGAAGTGTTTCCCCTCCATATTTGATTTTCCACATGTCAATCCCTCCTACGCGCTCCAACCCTCTCAGTTTATTGGAATCACAACATGTGAGCTGTTTGAGAGAGATGCATGTTTGCTCATTTGATAGAGGCCTTGTTGCATGCTTTTTTAGCTGCATGGCTTGCCCTCATCACTTCCTCACTGCCATCAAAGTCACACTGGGCAGACATGGTTGATTAGCCTGTCAGTTGTCTATGGCATATTAGGTTATGGATTTGGAGAAAGGAAGCAGCACCATGCTGTAAATGCATGAGGTTTGCAGCAGGAGAGCATGAGATGAGGCCAAAAAAATTAATTTCATCTTTAGAATGAGACTTGGCAGATGTGGTTACTGGCATGTGTTTGGGGGAAGCTTATATCTGCATTTCTACGCGGGAAAAGTTATAAATTTAAAAATGTTACCAAAACAGAACTGCAAAATTTTAAATGAATGCTGGGCAATTCCAGTTCTAAGTCACTTTATTATTTTTTTTCAATCAAAGCAAGAATTGAATAAATGCACCTACTAAAATAGGTAAAGAATTTTGAATAAAATCTTTTGTATGAAATAGAAGCAAATGTTGCCTAGATGTGCATGCAAGGTTTCACAGCAGTACATACAGGTGCTCTTGTTCAATAGAAGGTAAGTTTATTGCTAGAACTTTTAATGGGTGAGCTGGTCTCTTCTGATATCAGTGGCTCTTCCATCTCCACCAAGGTGAGAAGCTATGAAAAGAAGACAAACTTACCACTTTCCACTTGTTGAAGACAAACTCACCACTTTCAACATGTCAATATTTGGGACCTGGTACACTTACTATTCCAGGAACAGATGTTCTGTCCTGGTTTGGGCAGCATTCAGTCTGCACAGCTATCCGGGTCGCAGTATCAGAGTTTCCCTAGCTCTGCTTTAATTTCTCCTGTGTCAGTCCTGTGCTGTTTTTTCTGCTTCTCTGTCATGTATGTACACTAAAAATGCTGGTCACTGAAACATCTGTCCATTTTTCCAATATGCATGATTAATTATTTTGCATATTTTGGAGACTGCCCCAAAGCTTTCCTAGGTCTAAAATGTAACACAATCTTCAGGTCACCTGTTTTGGTCATAAGTTGCCCAAACACCTTCTATTAACTTATGTGGCAGGTTTTCCTTGCAAGATCTTGAACCCTTTAGAAAACGTAATGGTGACATTGCTGAAGACATGTATGTATGACATTTGTATTATATGCCAGGTTGGACATAGCCTTGGGTGATATGGCTTAGTGGGAGGTGTCCCTGCCCATGGCAGGGGGGTTGGAAATTGATGATCTTAAGGTCCTTTCCAACCCTAACTATTCTATGATTCTATGATTCTATATATGTAGTGGTTGCTATTTTTAAACTATCAGCATATCAGTTTTGGTCCCCAGCTTCTGGTATAATTAGTAAAAGGCAAGTTATGAATATCTTCTATCAACGCATTTAACCTGATTAGATTTCTCAAAGGCAGTCTTTGGAAGGTCTTTGGAAATTCAGTACGCATAAAAATATTACTGTAGTTTTGTTCTCAAGGAACACTGTTTTCCATCTTCATGCATGCTTGCTTTCGGTGGAGCATCTGCTATTAATTAGATTAATTTAGGCCTGTCTCATTCTGGTTTTCACATATACAATGAAAAATTGACTTTCTACCAGTGAGACCCAATATTCCAGGACACAATGTCATTCTGTCTTTGGCTGCATCAGGAAGTCCAACTGTTATTGCTAGTATAATCTACTTGTTCCTCCAATAACTTTAGACTTCCTGTTGTGTTTCCTTCAGGTGAGGGGAAGCTACATTCAAATCTATAAACTCACCTTAAATCACTAATAGTTATCTTATTAGTGCTATCCTTTAAAGCCTATTAACTTCTGTCCGTCAAAAGAGGGGCAAGTAAGAAGCAAAGCTGAAAAATATTAATTCAGATCAGGGCTCTTCATCTTACCTTTATTTCTTTTTATTTTTATAAATTGTGAAATTCTGGACAAAAGATAGCTATACTGTGAATAGCACTATGGGACTGAAGTCCTTGAATAATAGGTACAATTTTAATAGAAATCAGTAATTCTGAATGTTCTGAGCAGTGTGATTCTGAATTTTCGCTTTCAGTAAATGACAGGTTGTCACAAATTAGGAAAAGTGCACTTAGGGAAGAATGGTAGCTCTTGAACATTCTTGCAGAGGGGAAACTTTGCCCCATAATTTGTTAGGGTTGTGACAGCCTTTAGAGAGGTGGGAGAGCAACATGCTCACCATTATGGCCATTACATTCTCGTTCTCTGAAGTAGGTGATTTCCCACCTTTAGAAAATTTCAGTTACTGTTAATTTTGACTGCCTGGGGCAAATAGATAATCTGAATCTCTCTTCCAGAAGCCATCAATACCTGATATCATTCACTTTTTGTGTGTAGGTGTAGAAAAAGTTTTATTTCTAAAAGTGCAAACTGCTAGGATTGATATGTAGGTTTGCTTTTAAGGCTTTTTGTCTCTGAAAGGTACTTTCTTTGTTGTTCATAGTAAAAAGATCTATAGTTTGTATGTTCTAGGCACACTAAATATTTGAACACAACAGAAAGTAAGACAGTCTTTGTCTAATAAACCTTAGCAGGAGTAATAATTTTTGAAATTACTAGAGGAATACTATCATCATAGCTGTCATTATTTACACAGACAGTGATGAAAAATGCATCTTAGTAAAGGCAGAAGCTCAATGAAATATGTGGAGACAGGGAAGGGCTATTGAAACAAGAGGCTGAACTCAGTTGAGATCCACAACTTAACTAGCATTCCTTGGTTTTGTTGCATGCGCTACAATTACTTACTGTATAGATGTAACAGAGCTATTAATGGGTAGTTAACATTACTGAACATGTTATTGACTCCTGGATCATTTTGTGCCTCCCCTAGTGATGTCTCCCATGGAGTTTTTGATGTGGGAAAAGCCCCCAGAATTTAGTAGTGGAAAAGATTTTTTTCTGTTTCAGTATGTTACTGTTTCTGCGTCATGAATGATGATGATGATGTCATTGAGAATATAGGGAGCTAATCAGGCATGGCAGGAGTGCACGTGGTTGAGAAAGTTAGTGCCCATAAGTGTTCCAATGAACCTACCTGATCATTTGCTTTGTAAACAATTCTGAGATTATTGCTTTTCCTTTCACCCTATACTTCAAAAGGAAAAAAAAAAAAAATCCCAAAACCCAAAACCCTGACAAAAAAGTATTCTGAGCCAATGATCAAAGCCAAAACAAGGATGAGGACATAGATCTAATATGTATCATATTGATCTATGTTTTGTGAATTTAGAGAGACAAAGCCACAGTATTGTGTATAGTGCAATATGGTGGCTCTTCCTTTCTTTGTTTTAAGCATGTGGCATTGTAATGTATATATGATGTTTGTATATTTACCATAACATACCTCTGTCAAATATCTTTGTTTGCTACTTCATGGCGTAGCAGTTTAAAGTTGTATTATTTATTTATTTTCTTATTTTCCTTGATGTATGCAGAGAAGATAAGTATCCAAAGCATCAAAGACTTAAAAGATGCTCGTTCTCATAGCAAAGGTTTTGGAGTCTTTGAGGAGAGGTTTGGTGTATCTGTTGGAAGAACAATAGAGAAGTTATTTCATTAGAGCCAAAATATTTTTCACATGCTCCTAATTAAATTGAGTCTAAAAAGAATCTAGAAAATTAATATCAAGGGTGAATATTTCAATATTAGAAGATGTGAAGATGTTAGCTTGCAGGATTCGTAATTAGGAATGTGATTCAGAACTATAGCTATACCTTTAACATGTGCATACACACACACACAGAGTCATAATGCAGATAATAAGCAATGCATAACAAGGGCATGCCAGTGGCTTTATTGTATTTTACTTTATTATAATATTTTCCTTATGAGTATTGCTATAGCTGATTCAATCTATTAAGTTTTAATGCATTTAATAATTTCAAATATATCATCACATCAATCAGAAATCCATACTCTTATTCAGTTTTACTTCAAGTTCTTTCTTCATGTATTTATCCTGATAATTTAAAATACAGCAGCAGTAAATTGGGATTTACTTCTACTTGAAATAACTCTCAAAGGTTGTGTTTTGTCTAATTTTATCTCATGAGGAAAAACAAATAAAAATTACGATTCATGTTTTTGATTTATTTTTCATCTCTTCTCAAGTAAGTGTATAGGTCAAATAATGGATAAAAGAAATAACATTTTTTGTAGTTCTGAACTAATGCATCTAACCTGGAAGATTCTATTTTTTATCACTTTTATGGTAAACTCTGTGCTCTCTCAATTTTTACCACCTTAAAAACCTGGTACGTCTTTTGTCCCACATCTAAATATGGTTGCATTTTTTTAATATTTTTTTGTTTCCATGTTTACTTTTTGATATTTTCATTTTGTCAGATAACTCATATAGCAATATGTGACAAGCTGAAAAGGTTGACAAAGATAGTGACAAAGAGCAAAGGTAGTGACAATATGACTGGATGTTAAGTTCAGGAATGGCACATAAATTTTCTGAATCTTGGAATGAGTCATGGGTAGTAGAAATAATTTTAACGAAGTAAGCCTATCAAAAATGGAGGAAAAGAACGACTTGTAGCAAAGGAAGTCTCATAGATATGGGTCTTTTTCAGTGATACTTTGCAAAATGAGAGCAGGAACAGAGAAAGTAGAAATTAAAAATATGACTTTTGCAGGATGCAGAAGTAAAAGGAGTCTGATAAGTGAAGAGAGTAAAGAAGGCAAAACTAGCAGTTGTGGCTGTAGAGAAAAACAGGGGATGAAGTGTTTAGAAGCCACTGTCATAACATTCAGGGATTGAAAATTGCAAATAGCTCATTAGGATGACTGGAAACTTGTGATGGAAATTATTATAGCATATATTTCACACCACAAAAAACCTTGCAGGACAGATAAGAGAGAAATTCGTAACAGGGAAGACAAACATCAAAAAATAGTGGTGCATTCTGTCATTCTGAAGCCTTCATTTTAAGATTCAGTGTTCCAGCTAAACAAAACATTCTGGATCTGTTGAAGGAACCCCTTGAAGATATATTTTGCATAATGTCATGGAGGGACTTTGGCATTATCGGTGTTTTCTCATGCCTTTAACCATGGAGGGAATAGCACAAAGCAAATGACCTGGAGAAGTGTGAAGAATTTCATTATAAAGTAAGGAAGATTTAACTTGCTCACCTGCATGCTGCTGTCCTCCAAGATAAGATCTTTCTCTGGAAGGTCATGCACAAATACATACTCAATAGTTAGCTTTTACACACTTTTTCATGCTGTCATTAATAGTAAATGTAAGGGAGCTGTGACTAATTCTACAATTGTGTCTAATTCTGATTTTGTTTAGAATTAGCAGGTGATCTAAAAAGATTTGGAACACTGTTTAAATGACTGTTGCAATCCCCTCAATCCTTTTTTTTGGCTTAGAAGGTATAAACCTAAGAGGAGAACACACTCTGTGTGTGATATAGGAGAAAGGGCAGAGGAGTGATAAGAAAACATAGTTGCTGTTTTGCAGCTCTGTAGTGGGAGCTAAATCAGTGTCTTAAGACAGTGTGTTCCAAAAGGAAAAGAAGGAGCAGTAAAAGCCCAACAACCACATTTTGATGTGATCTCAGGTACCTGGAGATGCAGGGGTAGGCATCTGTGCAGGCATGACAGTGGAGAAGGTGATTGAAGTACACCCTTGTTTTCTTCAGGTAGGCCTCTCTACAAATTTTGCGGCATAATCTCTGTCCCAGAATTAAAAAATAGTTGAATACATTCCTAGTCAACAGATAAGTTTCTGTAATGAAAGAACTGTCATGCTGTAGTACTTCATTTGGTCTCTACTAGTGCTAAAGAGGTAATAATCACTCTTAATGTTTTCCAAGATGACAACCAAGGGGGTCAAAAATGCTTTTTTTGTCTGTTAATGTGCTTAAACAGCTTTCAATGAAGTTGCCTATCACCATGCCCCTTGAATGATTTTCAGGACCTAAAGTGAGGTTTAGTGACTAGCAGTAATGTATCAGTGCAGATCAGCAACAGATAATTTTGTCTGATCTTGTTTGATTTTATAAGTCTCCTAAAAACTTTGTTTCCACATACCTGGCAGCTTAAAGGACAGATACATGATTTCAAGCTGCTAAACTTCAAGGACTGTTGTAGAAGGGGCAGGAATGCATGGTGGAGGAAAAAAGGGGTGGAATTAATGCTGGGAAAGAATTTGGCTTATAGTCTGTTGCCTTTCATTTCTAGATGTGTCTACACTGAATATTATACATTTCTGTGTGTGTTTGTGGTAGAAAAAAACAGAAATGAGATGAACAAGTTTTAATAAAATGTTTTCCAATGTGTATATTTATTCATGTTCCTCAAAAAGGAAAAGAGAAAGTTCTTTACAATTCTGAATATAACTGAACATCTACAGCCAAGGGATTCTTGAAGTTATTATTTTAAAATAATCTTGGTAGAAATAAAAATGGACCTTTCAAACATTTAATTAATGTATAATTTCAGTGGAACAATGTATCCTGGACTTACCTGGGATTTCAGACTGTGTTGATCTAAAGGTGAAAATGAAGTGATTAAAATGTGGTTTGCACTTTTTACCTTTGAAATAAAAAGAATAACAAAACCAAAAAAGCAAGCACGGCTTTTCCATGTTCCTTAGTTCATAGAGTAAAAAAAAAAAAAAAAAAAAGTAGCTAATATCTTCTACTAACTCTTTTTGCAAAAATGAAATTCTGATGCAGAAATTAATAGGCTGAAAGTCTAACAAAATTATTCTCCATACGCCATCATCCTTGAGAATCAACAATTTTGAATTTTATATGAGACATTAATTTAATGCGGTGGAATCTTAGGAAAAGAACAGTTATTCACAAGAGCTAAAGGAAGATAAAATGTATCTGCATTCTTTTAAATGGTCCTTGCCCTAAAGAAGGCAGACAACTTGCTGAGTTCAGCCGACATTATAGACAACCATTTTTTTTTTCTCAGCAAATAAGTTTGACTTGAAAATATCTTTTAATTCTATAATTCTGTGTTAAAAAATGACAAATCTTATATTTCAAATGGCTGTGATTGCTGTCATACCTCCTACTAAGTAGTTTTTGATCCTTTTATAGTAAGCATTCATAATCCATGAAGTAAATAATAGCAGGTGACCATTACTTTAATTTTAGACAGGATTAAGTTGAATCAAATTTAATGGTGGGGAGTCTGTAGAAGGAGCCAAAATACTCTAACAGAGATCTATCTGGTTTTAAGCAAGGATCACACGGTCTCACTTTTATGTGCCTAAGAGCTTGATATGTTTATGGAGTGTGGGATAGTGGATAGTTTCCTGTCATTTTTTTTTTTTTTTCACTGTTAGACAAGGTATTTCTGGTATGAGCAGGTATTTCCTATATGCAGAATAGGAAATAATGCTAATACAGTTAATAATCCAGCTAACAGAAGGAAAAAAATGAAAAGGAAATGCTTTAAGGGCCCTTGTGGTACACTGTAGTATTAAACTATGGACTCAAAATCTTACAATTTGGGTGTGATGTCAGTGGTCAATTATTTGACTGGGTAGCAATATTGATATCACACCTATGAAAACTGGAATTCATCCAGCTGGGTTTGAAGGTGTGATCTACAATCCATCAATGTCAGTTGAAAGTCAACCATTACCTTTTACATCAAACTATAAAAGCAGGTTTTACCTTTACTGTTGAAGCGTAAGGGTGTTGTTCAAGCAGCCCATTCTTTTTAGTTATTATGTATATAGTTTAAGCATTATGTTCCTCTGGGACACCTTTGATTGCACCTTTAATCTTAACCAGTATCTGCTGGTAATTGCAACAAATAATGTTTTTCCTTTTTAATAAATTTAAACTTGTAAGTAGGAACTATTATATTTCTGTTTCAAGAAACTGCAAAGATTTTGTGACCTGTTTGCAAGTTATTTTGTTTTTGTATTGACCTGGTTTGTGACTAATTGTGCCCCTAACATAATTTTGAAAAGTAATATTTTACACAATTTTAAAAGTAAAACACAATTCTCAACTGAATAAGATAGCTTTAAATGTATTTAATCACCTCTAACCAGGAATATTCTCTCTGGCAATATTGTAGCTTTCAAATGTTGTATATACTTTTCACTTCTTTTAAAAATTTATCCATGCAACAATTTTTTACTTTCATCATGCTGGAGGGATTCTTTTGTCCTTAGCAAAATTACATCAATGTATGAACATTTATATCAATGCCTGGAAAATATATCAAATATAATTGTATCAACGTATAATTTTTTGTATAAATAACTTTTACAGTATTTATTAACTTGCTCTTCTGTTTGTCAGCTCTTTTAAGAAATAATTGTGAACCAAGATTTTCTGTATCTTTTTAATTTATAATTATAGCACTTCAAGATTCCTGCTCTTGCTCTAACAGCAAAAATAAACATATTAATTTGGTTATTAAAATAAAGCAATAGTAAGAGTTTATTTATCTGCATTATATATTAGCAGTTTAGAGACCTGACTAGTGTTCTTTCTTCTTTTAAAGGCTGTCTGACCTTTCCCATAAAAAAAAAATATTTCTTTCTTTTAGCTGATAATTTTGGAAAATTACTTGGGAAATGAGCCAAATGAAGTATCTGTTTCAAGGGTTTATATTCTGCACTAATGATTCCATGTGCATAGCTGAAAAGCCTCATCTATTTCTAAGAGAGAGAATAGATGGGGAAACAAACTGTAAACAATACAAGTGGCAACTTCTTTGAAAAGATTTAGTGATTCAATTGCTTCAAGATGGTGTCCTGAGTTTTAGCAGTTCTATAGTATGCATTTCATGGATATGCATTTTGTTGTCCAAGTAAATGTTTGTTAAAATTGGTTAATTTAAAAGAATCTCACTTTCCATGAGATCGTTAGGTTTTAGCAGCTAGGTTACCATCGGCATCACCAGCTCTGCAGCTGAGAAAGATTTCCCTTATTTTCAGTTTGGGTCAGCTTCTATTGTGCCAGGTCCAGAACTGAAGCTTGAGAAATTGTTCTTCCTGTATCTTCTGAGTCATTTCGCAGTCTATAGCTGTGTCATCCAATCATTCAGATACCAATAATGTCATAATAAAGAATGCTCTAGAAAAGCCTGTTGTGAAATTAACAGTTTTGTTTTGACAGTAGTGTTTGGATTATATTCAATTAACAAAGCTTAAAGATCAGATGTATCAAAAAAGTTGGCTAGTTGGTCATGGGCAAGGGCCTGACATTCATTCTGTGTACTGATTGAGGAAGGAGTAATGGGGAGAAACAAAACATGCAGAGTTAAGGTTTGTATCATAACTAATATCTAGTAAGTGGCAAAACTTGAACAGGTAATCTTAATTCTGGATCATTGTATATTATGCTTCTTTCAACTTTTAAGCTGGTAATGTTGTTACACCATGGAGGTTTTTTTTTTCTGTGTGCAGAATAAACTTTAAGTAGATTGTATGCAAGGTGCTAGGTAAACTTCTGGAAATCTTTTGTGTAAATTTAAAAAAAAAATTGTTGACATGTGTCTAAGCTTTAATACATTGTGTGGTGAACATTAAGCTGGGTGTCAGAAGGATCAGCTTCTCAATGTCATCTTCATCAGTGAAATATTTGCTTGTTCAACACTAGAAGAGGCTGAAAATACAGCAAGTGATTTACTAAATAACAGTAGCTTTAATGTGAATTTTGGTGGTTTATCAGGTATTGGAACACGCTTCCCGGGGAAGTGGTGGAATTACCACCCTAGACACTTTTGAAAATGTTCCAAAGCCATGTAGACAAGGCCTTCAGAGCCATGGTTAGTGGTGGTCTTGGCAGTTCTGGGAGATCTTGGCAGATCTTAAAATGTCTTTTTCAACCAGGATGGTGCTATGATTCTATCTTCAGTATGTATATGTGTATTAGTCATAAACAAGAAGATTTATGTTAGATACAAAGAAGAAGTTCTTTACTGTGAGGGTGGTGAGGACTGGCACAGCTTGACCACAGAAGCTGTGGAAGCCCCGTCTCTGGCAGTGTTCAAGGTCGGCTTGGATGGGGCTTGGATCAACCTGGTCTAGTTGAAGGTGTCCCTGCCTGTGTCAGGGGTTTGGAACAGGGTGAACTTTAAGGTGTTTCCTGCCCAGACCATTCTACGATTGTATGATTTTATTCTGATAAAACACAGGTTTTTTGAGTGAGCTGAATAGCTCAATGGCTTTTACTACAAGGCCTAAGTGTGCCAGCATTGACAGATAGTTCTGCATATTTTTTTTTAATCTACAAGATAAAATCTTGAACTCAAAAAAGCAAAGTAAATAAAATAAATAGACTTAAAGAGACAGCTGTGTGCTTTTATGAAGAGAAAGAGTAACACAGAATACATCAAAAAGCCAAGGATGATGTGTTTCAAATAAACCTTCATACATATGACAGTTCTTTATTTAGGATTTTCTCATAAAGTAGAATAATTTGAAGGTGGAATAGAGTACTTCCAGAATATTTGACTTGTCTTCCAGACAAGTTTTTGGGGCAATGGAAGTCTTTAATTGACCTATATATGTAGAATTTATTGTCCAAGAAGGCAAGTTCCATGCATCATCAGCATTTACAAAACAATAATTGTCAGACTCCCTGATGAGGTTTTTACTTGACAGGATCTGGTCAGGAAGTTAGTATTTAGAGTAACCATGAAGTGAAGTGAAACGAAAGAATACCATTCTGTGAGTCTGATGCAGAAGTCGGAAGTTTATAGTAATCAGGAACTACAGCTTGTGTTGCTAGAAAGTTAGAGGGTGCCTGATTATTCTGAAAACTGATGCTGATAGGTTTACCCTTAATTTGGGAATTTTTCTGGTTTTTCATTTTTTTCATGTCATCAGTGCAGTATTATGTACGTTGCAAGCTATTTTGTAACAAAGCTTGTATGTGCATTCTCTAGGCAGAGCTTCCCCCTCAGCTCTTTTATTAATAGGAGTGTCCTTCTTAAGATTGTCATATCAACAATTGCTATTTTTTTCTGAATGAGATTAGCATTCACCCTAGTGTAAAAACCAAAAGTTTATCTTAATGACCAAGTATAACTCTGGAGTTGTAATCAGTGAATGTGTCTCTTGATTTCAGCAAAAGTTGATAAAGGCTTAGTGTTTTCCTCTTCACGTTATTATTGACCCAGGCTGTGAAGCACCTGTTATTAAGACAAGGCTAAGTACATTTATCTAAAAATTTTATTGTTAAAGCCAGCAGTTGATTAGATGCTGCATAAGCAATAGCTGACAGTACACTACCACCTGGATGTATTGTTATGGACAGTCAATGCGGGGGAAAAGATCAGAGATATTGAATTTGGATTCTATAAAAAAAGTTAATGATTTTTTAATTTTTTAAACCAGATTTTTTAAAAAATCTGTATTTTTAAGTCTGTTTTTTTTAATTTAATTTTTAAAGTTTTCTTAAGGATTTAAACATAAAGATCTGTTTAAATAAAGAAGGCTTTTAGTGGAAGAATAAAAGAATAATCTAATACCACCTAAAAAAAGCTTCAAAGTCAGTCTGTCAGGTTCTTTCTGGCAAAGAAGGTCTCACATTATCTTTTTAATGTTGAAATCAGTTCAAGTCAGTGAAATTTCTTTAATGAACTTTAGGGCACATCTTCAAAGAAACCTGCAATTGAACCTGTGGAAAGGCCAGTGCCTTTGAACTGTGGAAAAGAAGTTTATCCTAGATTAGCTTAATCTTTTAGTTTACTCTGCCTTCTAATCTAGTAGCAAAGATCTAAGCTTTATGAATATCCTTGAACTGCAGTGACAACCTAAAAGTAGTGTATTGTTATGAATAAATTCAGTACTTCCCTTAGGTACTGGCATTTTTAACTTTGGAGGGATAGTCAGGCTGTTTATTTTGCACTGTGAACATGTACATTCTCCCTGAGCACTAAATTTGCTTCAATTTTGTTGCTGTCTTGTAATTTGAAAAGTTTAGTTAATTTTTGTTTTAATTTTCCCCCTAACATTTCACTGTACTTCCATCATGTTCAGTCTTTCATCACACAAATGTGGAAAAATGTACCTTCAAATGTGAAAGAAATAACAAAATCTGAAACAAACTATGAGCCATGGAAAAAGGAAATGCAGAACTATATGGAAATAAGTACATTAACTCATAGGCTCTGATGCACATAAGTCTGTTTTGAAGGACACTTCATTTTTTGTTTGAACTTCTGTTTTTAAATTTTACTGTAATCTGATGCAACATTTGCTTGAGTACTTGAGGAATTTTTGGTGTTAGCAGTATTCTTTTCTATAGAAGTTCCTTTGGATTTCAGATTTTGTACTCTGTCCAGGTTACAATAATAAAAATATGGAAGAGATGTTTTTAGTAGAAAAACAACACTTGGTGGTTTGCAGCTGGCAATCACAATGCCTTTACTGCTGCTTTTATTTTAATAAGTAGAATAGGTCAATTCAATTTCAGCTGATTTTGTTCCTTCTCTGGTCAAAGTGAATATACGGATCTAGCAAAAAAATAAGTGACCACTAGTTTCTTACTTTTAATTACTCTGTGAAATATCATTTAACAATCATATAATTTTGTGGAATTGGATAGGTCAAGAAGAGTTATCACTCAGCTGGCAAAGGAAAATATGCCTTTCATCTTTAAAGACTGATTCCATAAGTGACATTATTTGGTGCTTACTTTTAATTATAGTTTGCTAAGAAATTAACTAAGAACTGTGCAAAAAGTTCAGAAAACCAGATTTTGGGTTTTGAAGGTGAAAATCTCATTCACAGTCAGATGAAAAAAAAAATATAAAGCTGGATTTTTGAAGAGGGAAATAGAGAAGAATATAAATTGTGGTTGAAGGACCAGAAAATAATTGAAAATTGAAGTTATATATTTATCAAGGATTAAAAAAAAATGGTGCTATATTTTCCTATATTATATTTTATTTTGCAATTAAATCCTTGACCTATCAAAGGGAATTTCAGAACTGATGTGATTGGCACTATTTCACCCTTCATCTGTGAGAAGCAGTTTCTGCTTTTTATTATTTCAACAGTATCCTTCCTTTTCTTCTGTCACTCCAGTTTCCTAAGGATTTATAATCTTTTGCTTCAAAAGGAAAATTTTTTCTTGGTATATACTGTATAGTTGAAACCAAGTGCTATGCAAAAGGCTTACTGACCTAATGGTCTGATTCGAGCAGAGCAGACGTTTTGAATCTGGACTTTCTTAGTTATTGAGGGTACAGGATTTTGAATGCTTTTATCCTTTTATTGGTGAATTCACTAAAGTGCATGCAGACAGAGAATGTTAAAGTGGCAGTCAGATAAACTTGTTAAAGCAGTGGGAGTTTTTCCTTTCTTTCTACGTGAATTTATCATCACAGTGGAGTTAAAAGGCAATTAGCCCTTCAGCTCTTTTCTGGCCAGTTTATTGGCATTTTACACGCAACTGTTGAATAGACAGTGCCATATTAAAAATTCCAATGAAGCTGGCCTGGGGATAACAGACTCTAAATTTCAGATTAATGTAGGTTTCCTTGAGAGGAGCCATTGCTCAAGTAAAATTATCTAAATACAGTACCTATGCTGCTCATAGTTGATGGAAAATTGTAGTAGTCTTGCTGCATGCTGTGTTACATTTCCAGGGAAATATTTTTATAAAGAGTGTTTGATGAAAAGTTTATTCCTTTAGTAATAACAGGCTACCCACTGTGTTACTTAAGGCAATGAACGTAGTGAGTATAACTAGACATTTTCATCATAATAACAACAATTATACTTTGCATTTCTGTAGTTTTTGTCTGAGGTCATTAAACACTTTACAAACATGGATTACTTCTTTCAGGGTATTAGAAAGTGCGGGAAAGATGATTATATAAAAGTTTTGACCAAATTTAGTAAAAAATTTTTATTCGGGGTTTTTTTTTTTTCAGTAAATGTGAAGGAAATATCATGGGGTTTATTCTCATTTCAGTGTCAATAGAAAATCAGAAATATTTTTTGCAAGCCTTGCACCCCAAATTATTAATAGCCAAAACCTGATTTCATCACTGAGGAGAATGAAATACAGTCAAAACCCACATAAGCTCACTATTGGAGCATAAATTGGAATTTTTGTATCATTTCAGTTTTAATCTGCTCTTTCCAAAGAAAAGGGGAGGGTTTTGATAGACTTGACTGAGACTATTATTGGGTATTAACGATGCATTCAGTGCTTCTACAAAGACATTTGTGTAATTAAATTGTGTAGCTGATTCTAATTTACTGATTTTAGAACAGGTAATGAGAAATCCATTGAGATCTGTGTGACTGAAAACCAGATGGTAAAAACAGAGTAGATATGATATTTTTAACCTGTCATATGCACTGTTCATACTCCTCCAAGTTGTATGCCACCTAACTGTGAAATAAAGAAAACAGCTCCTTATAAGTCCAGCTGAGTTTTTAATCAGATCCATTTCATAATAGGAGGAAAAGCTGATAGGTTTAAAGAATAAAATGCATACTTTCACAGTTTTTTAGTTTATACGGCCACTCTAGAGAGGGTTCTCATATTTTATTCAGAATGATGGATTTATGCTTCAGTGTGTCTTAATAAACAAAGGAAACCAAAATGCTTTCTTTTTCTCAGGTATATAAGCTAGCAGCATTTTCTTTCAGTGCACAACACAATAATTGGAAGTGATCACCAATAACCACAGGTTTATTTTTTTAGGTGGTGTGTATCTGTACTTCAGCTGTCACTGTTAAGAGCTCACACTTTGCTTCTGATGCTGGTGATCGATCATTGAAGTTGTCTGTAAATTTTGTCTCTTCCTACAGTAAATATACATTGCAAGTCAACCAAATGGCTTCATTAAATGGACATAATAGCGTAAATCAAAATCCTGGATGTTAGGAAGTGCCAGATTTAAGCAACTTATATAGTTTTAGTGCCCTTTTTGGTGCATGTTACAGCGCTTTTTGGTTCTACAGCCATTTACTACCTTTTCTGTAGCAACTTACTGCTGTGACATGCTTGCTATCTATTTTGTTAAACTAACATATTTGAGTTCTATATTAAAAGGGACCGTGACTGTGGGAGAGACAGACAATAATGTTATCAGTCAACTTAGCCCTATCTGTTCTCTTGCCACAGATTTCTTATGTGCTAAAAATTGTGTAGACCAAAATGCAGGTATTGTGTGAACTTGTGTGTATTTCAGTCATGATCTGTCTTAGCTGTATAGAGCATCCACAGTACCTCAGAGCAATGAAAACACTGCCATTATGGTTGTAAAACTACGTGGTCATCAGGAACAAATTCAGTGGTTCTGAGTTTTAGTTGCTAGTGGTTTTCAGTGTGGCCTAGGCAAAAATTATATTGTAACATCTACAAAATGAGGAAAATAAAATGTGAAATTGAATTTTATAGAGATGTGTCATGTTAAAATCTAGACAACTGTTTGAAAAATGAAAAGGGCTATAAAAAACAATGAACTTTACACAAGTAAACCTAATGCATTAACGCAAATGACCAAGACATCTGCAGCAAACAATGGCTTTTGAAACTGTGCCCAGTCTCTGTGCAGCATCTTTTCCCAAACGGATAATAATGCTCTTTTCATGTCACAAAGAAGATACAGAAAGCGGTTTGTTAGTGTTCTAGAGGTATCCAGATATGGTGATAAGCAGCACAGAGAAGCCCAGGAAACAAATAATAACATAGTTTCGGGGATATACTTAACAAAGGCTGGATTTTTAAAAATTTGGTAGTATTGAAAGGCAACTTCAGTCTGTAAGTAGCATTTAGCCTGGAAACAGAATGACACTGAGATCCTAAACTGAAAAATAACGTGTGATCATTAGTCAGAAATAACCATGATTTATAGACACCAGGGGGCGGAATTAAGGTTGAAAGGACAGCTATAAACCTGGGATTTCCAACTGTCTAAAGGGCTATTTTTGTTAAAACTCAAACACATTTCTGAATTTAAATATTTGAATGGTAGAGAGTTTGTTGTAAATACCAGTCTAAGTTACTAAATTACTCCGGTTTTGTAAAGGAAAAACATCAAACAAATCCTTTCTTGAAAGTTAGAGCTCTTTTTCTTACTTTTTGAACTGCAGAACATACTGCAGATAACTGCAGCTTTTTATTTCCAACCTGACCTTCCATGTTCTGAAACTAATTTGCCATACTGCTTCTCAAAGTCTGCTCAAGGACTTCCTTTAGCAGAATAATGTGGTTCTTATTAAGTACATCCTATAAGACCCAGGAGGATTGCATGCAAAGAAAATAAGACTGAGACACAAATGGATTTCCATCCTCCAGTCAGATATATGATATTGATGACCAGAAGGTATATGAAGGATACTGTAAAGAGGACAAAGAAAAAGAATTAGAGCAAATGTCTGACAAATTGGCTGTCTTCATACATGCAGATGACAAGTGGTCTATACAACCAAGTAGAAGAGAGGTAGGCATCAAGCCAAATAGTTATCTAGTCAACAGGTCTCTTTAAATCACATGGTTATATGTGACCTTTTTTTAAAATAAGGCCTCACTTTAAATTACGTCATCATCCTGACTTAGAAGCCATGAAGTTTTACATGAAAACTGATAGTTTCTCTTAACTCCAAATGTTGTTTTTCATTGGTATGAAATTTATGTTTTTACCAGAATACCCAAAATGTTTCTGTTAACGTGGAACTTCTTTAGGAGATTCCCTAATTTTCAATTAAGTTCAACAAACATAAATAATAGTGTAAACAGCTGCTTGCGTTTCAGAGTCTATTTCTTCTAAAGCTTTTCTATGAGGTGACAAAGCATTTTCACCTTTGGATGATTTGATGAAAAAATTGCATTGAAATAGCTTGAATGTACTATCATCTCTATAATGCCTAATGTTCTGGTTCTAGTGTATCTTGCCTAATGTAGCTAAATATAGATTTCAGAGGTTTTACAAGGCAAATGGTTGATGAAAAAGATTTACACCCTATATGTGACTCATTGCAAGTGTAAATAAGTGAAAAGACTCTGGAACTATCACTATTTTTCATTTCATTCTTCAACAACATGCAGAATTTGGATAATCAGGATTCTAATATGATTTTCCTATTAATCTGTTTTAAACCATGAAATCTGATATTTTCACCATAACTAATCCATGAAATTTGTCATCTTTGTGATTTACACAAGCTGTCTTTGTAAGGAGAACTTGTTTGAGTCCTAGGGCATGGAATATTATTTCCCAGCATGCTTTTAGTGTGTCTTTACTAATAACTGTAAACAAAATGTGCTCATTGACTATCTTGTTATTTCAAGATCAGGAGGCAAAACATGGAGAATGTCCAAGAATGTCCAAGAGTATATTCTCCATAGCAGTACATATGAGTCTTAAGCCATTAAGAAGAAAATAACCTATCGTATCAGAGTTGGTAGGAATGGTTGTAATCATAAAGTTTACCTAAAATAATTGGATAACTTGCTTGTAGATTAAAAACATATGTGATACGTGTATGTCTCTGTGCTGTAGGCTTTGGAATTAATTGCTGTCAGCATAAAGCAGACCAAACAAAAATAGATTCGCATCAATTCTTTGTAATGGGTGGAAAAAAAAGCTTGAATGGCAATGAGGATAATTCTGTTTTGTACTGGGGGGGAAATGGCTATACAACATTCACATACTGGAGTGTAATTTACTATATATGGGAAAGAATAAAGATCCCTTATGTAAATGTAATAACATGCAAGTAATACCTTCAAAAGGAGAGCAAAGAAGTCTCTTGTGTACAGAAAGTCTCCCCCAGCTGTCCTCTCTCACTTTGTGTAGGGAAGACATTTGGGGAAAGGCCAAAACACAGATACTCACTAAGTATCCAATTTTTAGTTCAGCGTGTCCTAATCAGCTTTTACAGAGCTGCTCTGCTCTGTACCAAATGTGCTATAAATGTGCAATACATGCAGTACATGTAAATAAGTCACACTCCCTGTGGTGATGAGAACAAGATGACTACATATTTCAATAACTGCAGTATGCTGCAGGTAATAGAAAGTCAGCATTGTCTAGTTGGTTTTCAGCTAGCAGGCAGCTAGAGCTAGAGCTGCAGAATGCTATGGCTGTCTGTATATCATTTCAAATTCCTAATTGTACACATTTATGAAAGTTCTCCAGAAGTCGTACACATTAACATCACAGATGGACAGCTTGTGTCAAGATCCATAGACTGGTGCCAGCTAGCAAGAAGTGGATCTGCTCTGTGATCTGGTCTTTCTCATGAAGAAATGACCGTAGATCTATTTACCTGTCCATCAAATCATCAAAATATAGACATCATCTGTCATGTTCCCTCACTCAATTATGTGATATGAGATGCCTGTTTTGTGATCAGATAATACATGAACTTCTGGTCATGTGCTGAGAAAGGTCTTAGGGAATGCAGTCTTCAGGTGTCCTGCAAATGTCATGTTCTTATGTGGTTGCCCAAGCCATGGCAGGGGAACTCTATGCATTTGAGCTTGTGGTTGGCTTTTTCTCTGTCTTGCCTTAATCACTGAAGCTTAAGTTCTCAAAGGCACAACTGCCTCTTAAACTGATTTCTGAATGAAGACTAAACAGTTGATAACTGGAAAACCAATAAGGTTTAACCAAATGCCTGTGAGTTTCTAGAAAATATAAAGCCGTCCCTTATGAAGAAATGAATTCAGAACAGCTACTTACTAACCCTCATATTATGATTAATCTGAGTATCAAATAAAAGTAGCAGCTGGGGAGTTTAAAAAACAAAACAAAACATGAAGAGGGTGGGGGATGGATGTTACTTCCTAGAAACTGAAATCCTATGGAAATTCTTACTACATGATGCTGTGACTCGCAAAGTTTTTACTGGTTCAAAAAGAGATTTGATGAATTCATGGGATTGGGGGGTCCATCACAGGCTATTAAATGCCAAGATACTCTTTGCAAAAAAAGCTATTGAATGCATTTTATTCTGGTTACTGAGTGCATGAGTTGGAAAGTAACTGAAATGATAGCCTTTTTAAAAAATATTTTAAAAATAGTATGAGTGAAAAATATTTAGAATGACATTGTGATTTTATAAAATTCCATCAAATTTAGAAATTAATATGATCTATTGATCCTTTTTTCAGTAAGTGCATCTTGTTTTGATACTCAGTGTCCTTTAGAGGTGCCTTCAGTACCTTAAAACTTCTTGAACACTACTGCTATAATATGCAATTTATGGATAATTAATAAGGTTACATAGATCTGTTACTTGCTCATTCTAGATACCCTAGATATTCGGAGCTAATATTTTTATGTATATTTAACCTAGTATAGATTTAATTGCTCAGGACAGAATTGAAGCTGTGTCACACTACAAAAGTTTCTGGCTTTATCCATTTACTGAATTGTTAAGCAAATACTCTTCTGCTTTCTGCCTTTAGGCTCCTCAAAAATCACAGTCTTTATGTTATAAATGATTCTGTTCTACACAATTAGCATGACATGTTCATATAAGACAAAATACTCTCCAGTGTAAATTAGGCCTGCAGAATTTACCTAAATGTTTGTTGAGTGTGAAAGTTCTACAGCAAGGCCTTTTCCTAATGCATACATTTATCAGCTAAAATCTTTATTGTTATGCCTGTATTATGTCACTCACGTCTGGAAAGAACAGCATCCTGCTGTTTGTGAAGCTGATCTCCTGCTGCTGCTTAGCCACTTGTAGGATTCTGTCCCAATTCCTCTAATCCACTGTTTCAATAGCACCATATTTGGACTCCTTCACAGATTCTTTTGCTGCTCTGTTTGGGATGCCCTATGAACTGAATTTGAATTGTAATGTTCCATTTAAAACAGAAGGAACCTTTTTGTTAAATGAGAGTATAAGGAATCTCCTCCTCTTTCTCAGATAGAATTTATACACAGGCACTATATTGTTTCCTTTAAACTATTGTCCAGAAGTTTGGGACACTATTTCAATATATTGCTCTACTTTATATAAATCAGATCCAATTATTTGAGGTTTATTGTTGCAATGAGGCCTACTACCATCTTAAATTGTTTCTTTCCCATTGTAACTCCTCATTCAGAATTCAGTGCTCCTTGTTTCCATTATATCAAAGGTTTACTGATATCTATTTGAGCTCATTTATGCAAGTCAGGCCTAATGAAAGCAGAGAAACAAAAGGACTCCGAAAATGGTTTTAGAAATGGCACCAAACCAGGAAGTGTGCTGTAGATATTTTTGCCTTACTTTCAACAAGTCAGCAAAGATTTGCATATGTATTTTGACACTAGCTATTTTCTGATCCTCACATAAAACAAGGTTTAAAAAAAAAACTTGATTGGCATACTTATATATACATTGTCTGTTTCTTTACTTCACAGCTAAGTCTGTTAACTTCAGTGGAACTATTTGTGGCTAAGATAGCAATTGAAAACACAGCAGACTGAGATAGCAGACTGTCATCCTTTATAATGTAAAGCTCCTGGGCTTATAATTGGTTTAAGGATTATTCTTTCGTAAATGGGATTTAGTTTACTGAAAAAATAAAAATGTGATTGAATTATGATGCTAATTTCACTCTATGAAAAGAAAGGAGTTCCTGGACACATTGTAATATTGCATGAGTTTCTGTTTCACATTTTTCTGTTTCTGTTGCACATTTTTAATACTTTTCAGTGCAGTATATATAGCTTACTGAAATGAAGAAAGAAAATAATGACATTATCCAGGTGAAACATATTTCAATAATTGCACAAAGTGTCTGTCACTTCTACCAAACTTCCTACTCTGGAAAATTTAGAATTGTTTTTAGAGCATGCACCATGTTTGTTTTAGCTGTAGCTTTCTGCAGGCCAGAGTTCCCTCAGTGTGCTGAATTTTCATCATCAGAAGCTACTGGCACCAAGACCTGATGAGAATCATCATCTCGTGAATGAGGTTAGGGATGCGAGTGGAAACTGGAAAAGACAGTAGCTACAGCATTTTGGTAATACATAAATTGCCATGAAGTTTTACAGCTAGGAATGAACAGAGAAGATAATGAAGATAAAAGACTTCAGAAAGTGAAGGTGAAATAGGAAGAGAGGTAGAGAACTATAGAAGGAAGCACAGGAAATCTTACTGGTAAAGAAAATGGGGCGAAGAAAAAAGTAGTATATGGCCTCCTTACTTGCTTGCCTTTGACAAATAATGTGTGTGTATAATTTGTTCACATATGTGTTACCATTTCTAATAATAGAAACATGTAAGACAGACATTTAGAAGTTTCTATGAAGGATTATAGTTCATATAATACAAAAATAAAGAGATTTGTGAGCAATTTGTCTAGGCAATATCAGCTTGAAGACTTGAGGTTCTGCTGCTCCTCCTCTGTTTGTAGTTCAAAATTAATTGAAAGCTTCATTGTTTTGTTTGAACTGTGAAAGCTTCCAAGGTCAATGAGTGAGGTAATTGACCTGCCTGTTGTAGGACAAAAATATGTATGTTCAATTGCATAATTAGTTTTAATTACATAATTATGGTGTTTAATGTGTGGGGGTCAAAGGTTACTATTACATTTAGAAGTCATGGCAAGAAACACAAAAATAAGCAACACAGTTTAATTCTGTGTTTCTCTGGGTTTTAAAAAAGCAGGCTCCACTGTGATCTATCCATGACCTTGGATATTTGATGATTACAGCAAATAATGTATTGCTGTTATAGTTTTGGAATCATAGAGACACCTTTGTAAATGACTAAGTGACTTTAC
Organism: Psilopsiagon aymara; assembly: GCA_024733675.1. Taxonomy (NCBI): domain Eukaryota; kingdom Metazoa; phylum Chordata; class Aves; order Psittaciformes; family Psittacidae; genus Psilopsiagon; species Psilopsiagon aymara. Next base: position 33,308 of record JANRGW010003742.1, read on the forward strand.
GAAAGACTTAATTTAGGTTTAGAGTACACAAAAGTTAATCAACAGTGGGAACTCAACTGACAGCAATTTAATCTGATTTGGTAAGGTAATTACATGATTACCAAGGATATTTTTTTGGGGGAAAAAAAAGTAATTGCTTTCTTATTGAGTAAAAACCAAACAAATTTGTTGTCACAGGTTAAGAGGACATCCTTCATTCCTTGAAATAGCTTCTTTTCATGTTTTAGCGACAAAATGGACTCACAATTCTTTGCACGTTTGCACTGGGATTTTGTTATGTTCCTCTGTTTCTAAACTGGAAATAATGACATTATTAACTCATTTTGTTTAAGAAGCTCATTGCATACACATTAAGTGGGTGATAGCCTAAAGATGTCGTGATGCTTGTAATTCATGATCTCTCTTACAATGTGTAAATACTGTTTCTTAAGTACAGGTTGATTTCACCAAAGGTAAACCTAAAGGTCCATTATACTAATGGATATTTCTGGGAAGGAGGGCATTATTTGTTTTTCTGTGATGGTAGATAAAAGGTGGTGTACCTAAATGCTAGAAGAAAAAGTCTCACTTTAGGTTCTCTGAATGGTCCTTTAGAAAATGCTCTTTCAGTCTATTGACAGTGAAGGGAGTGCTGGAAGATGAATCTTCATGGAGAAACATTAAGCTCTCTGCATATTTCCCTGAAGTGCACTACAGGGTAGAAGCCCATTTGACTAATAAAGAGTGGCTTTTTCCAAAGCCTATTTAAGTAATGGGCCAGGCCTGGCCTTGGCACTTCGTATGGTTGTGTTAGACACCGAAAAATGAAATTGAAACTTATGAGAATAACTTGATATCTCATCAGTATCTATTGAGTACATTCTGCCTATGGAAATGGGATACAGTGCTTTAATGGCTAAATGCCAAGGAATTGAACAGTTTATAAACTAAATGTTAAATAAAAAATAAATTCATTTTTGAAATTAACTACATAATTATGGGAAGAAGTTCTGTTATACAGTCCATGTTTTAAAAATAATTTGTTTTCCCTTTTGCTAACTTTTCCCTAACTAAGTTCTTTTTTGAATTGTTTTTCTAAACCAGATGGTCCAGTCACTGTTGGAGGCACATAGCCACGGCAAAATCTCATGCTGTACATTGATCACCTGTCCAACCTTTGCCTAGAGTGTGATCCCCAGTTCCTTCAAAAGATCCATCTTTACCTGTCTATAAAGAAGAAGAGGAGGAGGGAGACATCTGGGATATTCAAGTATCAAAGTTTAACACCAGAGCAGGTTGAATCACTGTTTATATTATTCTCTATATATGTTGCTAGCATTGAGTTGGATATTTGGCTGAAGATTTTTTCAGTAATTTTATAGTATGCTCTATAGTTTTATCAGCAGTAAAGCATTTTTATTTAAACTTCTCACTTACCAAACTGCACACACATTTTTCATAGTTCCATGCTGTGAAATTGAATCCAAAGTCATTCTGGTATATAGGAAGTTAGTTAGTACTGAGCATGCCTGGCAGATTGGGCCTGTTTCTTGCACATGTGCTGACCACAGAGACCAAAATGGCTTGCTTTAAACTGTTCAGTGTACTGTAGTTGTACTATTGAGTATTTAGCACACGCAACTAAATTCCCAGCAAATACGCTAATTTGTGTTCACTTGCTTCAGGCAAGTTAAACTTCCTTCTTACTCTTCCTTTTCCATTTCCAAGAGGACTTTGATATCCACAGAACAGACAAGGTTTCACTTATTGTCCTAAAGATGTCCAAAGGACAGCCCCTTTAGGAGTCTAGCACAGCCCACACACAATCCTGGAATATGTCCAACTTGTTCTTTCAGCAGAATGTGAACCTCTGACCTTCTAGGCCTCCGGCAAGAGTGCTGCCTACTGAGCCACCAATACCCAGGCCATCAAAAAGTTTTAAATGCCAGTTGCAGACTTCTCAGAGATAATGACTTCAGTGTGTAAAGGTTTTGTTGTGGAAGCTGCAGTCTCACATATGGCGTGACAGAGTAAATATGCTAAAACCATAGAGCTGTTGCATAACTTGCCTTGATATAACAGTTTTTGTAATGTTTAAAGTCATGGAATATTATTTAAAGGGACCCTGTTATGTAGACTTAGGCCCAAAATGAAGCTATTATATAAAGAATGTTTAGCAAAAACAGAAATATGTCCATGAAATTGTTGAAGTGGGAATTTCAGGGTAACCTTGCTTGGATTTAAACAGTCGCCTTCATGATATTGCACTATTGTGCTAGGGAATGAGAACCAGCAAATGAAAAAACTATGAAGTGAAAATCAGAAACTGAAACTGAGAAGTATTAAGATATTCGAACTCAGTTACTATTGTTACTTCTTAAAATCTTGCCACATTCTTAAAAAGATGAGATTACAAAATAAATTCTGATTTAGTAACTCAAAGCATTTATTTGCACAGGTAAACAAATGTGTTTGCATTTTAATATTGGTTTTAACCTGCTCTCAAGTAAATTGTTGTATTTTATGCACTTTTAAGCAAAATTAATACGAAATGAACTTTAGGGCTTTGACACATTCCAGTTTTATTGATGTTGTCTGTTTGAAATTTAACATTAAAAGCACAAAAAAACCCATGTTGATGTATGCAAAATTCAAGTTGATAAATATGGTCGCACAAAATGTTATTTATAGACTTGGATGAAGAAGGGAAATGTAACAAGAGTCAAGCTAGGACTTACATTGTGGAAAGGCTGTTAGATAAATTGCATGAACCTCCTATGGAGCAAAGGCCAGGAACCCAAGACTCCTTTTCCCACCGGAGTGTCCAGATCACTAGGCCACAGACTCTTGCTCCCTCTTGTGTTCTTTCTCTGGCCCAGTGAATCTCAAATTATTTTCTGTACATTGATACAGCTTCAACAGGAGAGCTTTTACATATCCCTGTCCTCATCCTAACATTTAACACAGCCTGTGGCCTGTTGATTAGAACATTCTGCTAAAAGGCATTGCTTTGAGTCCTCAACAGATTTGGACCTGGGGGTTTTGCTTCTGGGATGAGTACTCCTGCTGCTAGGCTAGGAATGACTGCTGATCATGTACCATTTTAGAAAGAAATAGCACCTGAAGAATTTCATAGGAAACCCACCTGGTTGGTGTTTATTAGTCTGGCTTAGGCTGGCTTTGAGAAAACCTGTTGGATCAAACTCCTCAGATCATCTATGCAGGGATAGGCTTCATGTCTAGATCCCAGTCAGGCTTAGACATAAGCTGTGCAGTGAAGATGTTCAGTCCCGGCCAAATAGGTAAACTCTCACTGTGCACAGAGATGCAGCTCCTCTGTCTTTCCTATTTCACCATCGAAAAGTGTATTGTCTTCAGGGGGTAGACATCTCCAGGATGAGATAGGGACCTTGAGGATCACCATTTTGGCTGGAGGTGCCTAAATTCTCTTCATGTCCCATTTTGAATTCCATATTTTTAGGCCTGTGATTAGTTTATTTTCATTTAACAGCTCTTTTGAATGTAGAACTGAGGAATTTTATGAGCCTGTTTTTCAAACAGTTTTAAAGTTAACTTTTAAAAAGTGTGTTATAATTAAACAAGATGATGAGAAGGATTTGTGTTTCAAAAGTGCATTGACGGTTGTGAACCATAGACAAACACAGTGCATTTTGAATCCAAAAAGTGAGATCACTTTTAATGTGTTAAAGCTTTTCAGTTGTGTAGAGCAGTGTGTATTAGATCTCAACTCAGGAATAATCAACTAAATTGACTGCACTGCAGTTATGAAGCAAATGGATATCAAAATTCCTAGGCTATCATTTTAAATTTTTCAATAGGTATGTTTTTATTAAGTCCCACAATGCAGATCCTTATTCATGCATCTATCTTGCCTTAGTGGAATTATTCTGGTAAGTCAATGTCAAAGAAAAATTAGGATGAATCTGCTTTTCTTTTTAATAGAAATGCTAATTTTGAAAATGGCATCTTTGAATTATTTTTAGTGTGAAAAGCTACAAACAGTATAAAATTAAAACTGTAGATTTCCTTGGCGATTCTTTTATTATTTTCTCCCTGTTTAAAACACTAGAGGAATCATATGATTCATTAGACATTACTTGTCTGGTAGTAGATGCATCACCTAGTTTGATAGTCAAATATGAACTAATGCTGCTTTATAGTACAGAAAATTGGGGATGTTGGGGGCAGGAAGAGAAACTTATATTCGACACAGGCTGTTGCTTTTAAAGAGAAGGTTTTTTTGTGCCTCACTAGTGTCTATTTGCATTGCAGTGGAGCTTCTTATATAGTAGGATAGCGGTCAGCAGAAGTAGGAATGGTTATTGACTGGGTAGATTTATGTACAGTTCATTTGGCAGCATTTATATTTCCACATACAAAATTTTCACTTTCTCACAGTCTGTCTTTAGAAGGGCTATCCTGTGCACAATTTAATGCTATCTCCCCTTTCACAGTGAACAGAAATTAATACAGATTCTAAGTCAACACCATGCTAATGATTTTATGTGCATGGGGACCTACTAGTGTAGGGAACTTCTTAGCTCAGTGTTGATTCAATTGCACTATAGAAGTGGGTGCTAGTATGTTAAAGGAGGTGCTTAGATAGGACTATTATGAATTTGGGATAAATAGCTAAAAAAACCCCCACTGTTATAATGACAGAGAAGGATAGAGCTTAAAGAAAACTTGGAAAGCTGAATAGGAGAACAATGAAATTGAACCATTTCTACAAAAGGGAAACATTTCAAATGCTAATAGTTAATAGAGTGGTAAACTTTGGAGGTAAATACAGGTCTTCAAAAATGAATTTTGTATAATTATGGATAAATTATATTATATGATTTTAGTTGAATTGGTGTAATATAAATGCTTTTGTGTTTTCACTTAAACAATTTTAGATCAGAAATGGTTTAATTTTATTGTTTATTTTGTTATTTTTATTTTATAAGAGAGACTTGTTGATGGGTGATTAGTAGCAATGATTCACCAGCCTTTAATCACTTGATATCTTGAACAGGAAAAGATTGCATAGCCTGATCTCGCTGTCCCCTCTTTAGCATTGCCACAAAGGAAAAAGAAAGACTGTTTACAGATGTCTGAAAGGTATTTGCATTTGCTCTTGGAAATGTTGAAGCTGCTAGGGAATTTTTCAAGTTAACAATTTTTGATAGAAATTATTGCTCTATCAATCTTGAGAACTCTCGTGTCAAGGGTAGTTAAAAAAAACCCAACAGATAGGAAGCTTTAATTTCAAATACCAAATAATTGATTTATTGAAAATGGAGCTGCTCAACCAGAAAGCTTAGAAATCTGCATTAAAATACCCAGAAGCTAATCGTTAAGGCATTATCCTTTAAGACTTGTGACTTCGGTTTAATTTCGTTTTTTGAATCCAGCTGAATAGAGATTTAAACCCAGTTGAATATCTCATGAATCCAAGGCAACTATCATTACCATTGGGCTATTGTCCATAACAGGTTGGGTATCTCTGCTTTTGTAGAAATCGTGAAAGGATTTGTTCTAACACTAACAAGACCTTTCTGAAATCTCCAGAAAGGCTAGGAAAGAACCTTTGTGCCTAGTTTTATTCATAAAACCCAGGCTCTGAAAAGATGCCTGTAATAATCATTATTTTAAATATTCATACCAGACAACATTTATTAATCTGGACTCTAAACTAAATCTCAATCTCAGACTATATATATATCTGTCTTTCCATGCCTCTGATGAGTCCTGTCAGCTGTCTCAGGTTTTTCTGTTTTATCTATATCCATACTTTCAACAGTTTTTCCAAATTTCCCTAGAAGTAGTACTTGGGATATAACACCAATGAATTTAATGGCGTTTTCAATAATGTTTTCTATCTCTTTACTGTGACATGGTAAACACAGTGGTGATCACTGTCTCTAGTTGAAATGTGCACCTATTGAAAAAAAAAAAATTTCCAAAACCTTTTGCAAGTGATTTGATTGTAGTTGGGACTTTATTTTGGAAAAAGCAGTCAATGATGGATTCCATGGAACTACAGAAATCAGGATTGTTTTGTGTCCTGTCAATGTGTAGGTATTCTTCTGAGATTACCAGAAGGGATCAGTTACCTTGGTAATGTGTCCACCAATATTTATTGTGTCTTATTTCTTTACACAGCCTAACAAACGTTCATCATGTGGGAATGTTGGTCATGATCAATTTGAGCTGAATTTAAATTAATGACCCAAAGGTTAAAGTCTCTGTATCCCATTACTTCTCCCTTGGGCTGATCAGTCCCCCTACAACTGGGTTTAACACCATTTTTAGTTTATCAGTGTCTTTGGAGGAAGAGCAGCCTTTAGAAGTATTGATCTGACAAATACCATTGATGTCCTGTTAAAAAAGAATGAAATAAAAAAAAGATAATGACTTTCACAGCATGTCAATTCTTGATGAAGAAGGTTCTGAACAAGTATTCAGATGCCAGACTAATAACTTAACCAGCCTGTTAAGATAGCTTTAATCCAGTCATATGGGAACATAACACATTGTAGCAGCCCAGTGAAACATAAAACTATGAGAATAGCTGGATAAATTTAAACACATTTTTGAGCATTCTAACCTTTGTCATAAAATCTTATAATATAGAAGAAAAACTAGTAACACTTTCTTTTGGTTCTGTTATTCTGTACAGTAGTTGAGAAGACTTCATATTTCTTGTGTTTGCTGACTTTAAGAAAGTAGTGACAGTTCTTAACACTACTTTTTGCCCCATATGAAGTCTATTCTTTCTCACTCATTAAGGAATGAACCTGGTTTCTGTTTTATTCAATATTGTATATACATCTCACCCATAAATATTTAAACTAAGTAAATATAGAATCTTAAACATGGAATATGCTTTCATTCTAAACTGGTGGATGAGGGGGAAGGTAAAAATATTCAAAGACCAGTGGTCCCTTTGGAAGAGGGAAAAAAAAATGAGAGCATTGCCTAAAAATTGGATAGACTTATGCTTGCTGTAGGGCAGCAAACTTTTTACTAGATTATACCTGTAAAGGATGTATAAGAAAGGGTTTGCAGATCCTTCAAAAAACACATGGCTAGTATTCAGCCCCTATATCTGGTGCTAATTTAGTCCTCCTTCTCCATTCAAGATGCCTCACTCCTGCTACAAATGCAGAACAGATTTCCTGGTAATTTTCTTTCTTGGAAGTACCGTCATTTTGTTCCTAAATGGGAATAGCATGAAATGGAAATACATTTATGAGTCTACTTAAAAACAAGCACCAAACACAGTAAAAGAAGGGATAATCCAAGAGATAGTTCCATAACAAACTAATGCACAAAAATGCAGAAATATGAAGCATATTGAAAAGTACACAACTGACATTTCCTCCAGGAAGATTCCCTTTAGCAAACTGATCTTTGGAAGCAGCATAATATGGCATACCTAGAGTACTTACTTAATTTTGGCTCCATTGCCAGCCCAACCTGGTAATGCAAATTCAGGGTTTTAATTTGATCCATACAAGTGAAGTTCAATACATGTTTAGGTGTGCAGCAGGTCTAGATCATATTCTTAAGATACTATTAGCAGAGTTGTAAAAATAAAGTTTTAGTAAACTGAATATAATGAATAGTGGTCATTTGCTCTCTACAATGTTATGGCTCTGTGACTCTTCTGTGCGTATTCCTTACACCAATTCCATATATATATTGTACAATCTGAAATCTTGAGGGATGCTGAAGGTTACATCCCGAGGCACAGTCCTGCTGAGGCTTTCTTGAAAAAAAGACGAACTCTTTGTTTTATTTTGGAAACTGTGGTTCAGATTGTAGCTTGTGTAGGTACCAAATGGGTTGGACCAGCTCCTTCAGTAAAGTCTGGATCCTTTTGTGGGTAATACACCTTTGAAACATAAAATAAGATTTGATTATAAAAGGTGTCTTTGACAAAGACTTCATGTTTACAAGGGAAATCAGACCAAACCTCAAAGTAGAAATGGAAAGTAGATAATATTTTGCAGTGCATTACAGAAACATCATTAACTGATCAATATGAATCTCCTCTACTGAATCTGATGAGGTCACAGAATTGATTTTAAAGGGGAGACAAAAATATACCATTAATTTTAATTGATTTTTATGTGTAGACCAAGTACCTGAACTGGTGCCTGTGTTCATGGAAATCAGTGGCAAAAGCCGTGTTGATTTCTAAAAGAATGATTAAGTTATGTAAGTTTTGCCCTTTGTAATTAGCTTGGTGTACAGCTGGAGACCAGGAACGAGTGGTGTCCCTCAGGGATGGGTATTGGGAGTGGTCTTGTTCAACATCTTTGTTGGTGATGTGGACAGTGGGATTGAGTGCGCCCTCAGCAAGTTTGCCGATGACACCAAACTGGGTGGTTCGGTTGATATGCTGGAGGGAAGGGACACCATCCAGAGGGACCTTGACACGCTTGTGAGGTGGGCTGATGCCAACCTGATGAAGTTTAACCATGCCAAGTGCAA
>JANRGW010003744.1:0-16818 GCA_024733675.1 Psilopsiagon aymara
AATACTCCAAGTGAGGTCTCACAGAGCAGAGCAGAGGGGCAGGATCACCTCCCTCGACCTGCTGGTCATGCTCCTTTGGATGCAGCCCAGGATACGGTTGGTTTCTGGGCTGTGAGCACACACTGCAGCCACCTCATGTTCATTTTCTTATCAACCAGCACCCCCAAGTCCTTCTCCTTGGGCTGCTCTGAATCTCTTCTCTGCCCAACCTGGAGCTGTGCCTGGGGATTGCTCTGACCCAGGTGTAGGACCTTGCACTTGGCAGCATGGTTGAACTTCATCAGGTTGGCATCAGCCAACTCCAGTTGAGTAAATGGACTGACAAATTTACCCATCACCAGCTCAGAACCCTTCCCTCCTCTGACTGCAGTGAATAAACAGAAGTTAACTGTGAAGTTGTTCCAGTGATTTGGAAAAGGCAGAACTTTTGTGAAGTGGTGATGGATTTCAAGGGGTGGGAGTTTAAGTAGAGGAGGTAGGGTCTGATTAAGTTCCTAATCAAAGGACTGACAGTGGGAAACAGAATAGTACAGAGGGGTTGCACATATCCCTAAAATCTTGCCCCTTAGCTTGATGCTTTAAAACAAGTGTGTGTTTGAAAAGAGGCCCTTTCAGAGTTGTTTTGTGCTAGTTGTAAAAGAGAGGCTGTAGTTACGCTGGGCAAAAGGGGAGAGAGGAAATGCCCTGCAAAAGTGGCAGGTATGTGTGAATTCAGGCCTTGGCTTAGCAGGGACTATTGTAATCCTATTTTAGTGGAAGTCATGAACCACACAGAGTGATTTCTAGGAATTTCTACCCTGGACCATAAGCATGTCTTGCATCTGCAAAGCAACACTCCCTGCTGCTGTTCTCAGGTGTGTATGGTGCCCACCATGGGTTCTTTGGGACTTCTGCTGGACATTCCTGAGAACATTCGGTTGTTTGCTGGGGAGGTGCAGAAAGCTTTCTCTGCAGGAGGCTTTCTGATGTCATGATGTCTGTAGTCATTTGAGGGCCTGTTACAGCTTGGAGAGCGTACAGTCCTGAGAGTTTCTTCAGCCTGTAAGGAGGCTGAGAATTCTGACTGTGTACTGTTGAATTAAAATCATCTGTATCTGCCAAAGCTGGGAGAGTTTTTCTCTGTGCATGCACTTTTTGCTTGTTATTTTGTCAGCATCTGAGTTTGTCCACATAGGGTATGGGAAGTGTGTAGTTTGGGTTTTAAACTACATTGTCTTTTTACAGAGACTTCTGCCTTTGTTGAAAACATCCTGATCACGCCTTGGAAGCTTCAAGCCTTGACTTTCTCATGTGAGCGCGTGGCGCTTCAGGTCATACGTTAATGGGGAATCCTCTGTGAATTCTTTACAATATGAGTAATACCAAGCAGGGGAAGTTTAAAGAGTACACTGAAGTACTCACCTTGTTTCCATTAGAGTTTTTAAGTTTTTCAACGCATAAAACTTGTTTGAGGTTCTAACATAACCAGTCTCTGTTGGGGAGGGTGGAGGCAAGAATAGTTTTAAGTCACTTGGAATGCATATTTGGGTCTGTGTAAATGCTTGGTTTAAGCAGTGTATTTCTAAAAACAGACTCAAAGTTAAAACCAGGATCTGAATATACAAAGAATTAAGAAACCACATCCGGTGTTTGTTGAGAAAGAAAGAAATGCTTTTCACATTTTGAAAAGTGTGTTCCTCAAAGTACTGGATTTTCCCCATTTGTATTCCTGCCAGTGCAAAACAAAGCCTGTTGAATAGACTGTACAAAAGCAGGCTTACTTTAAAGTTCAGGTCTGTTAAGGTTCTTGTTGGTAATTTAGAATAAAAAGGTTACAAAACTCTTGGACTCATTCTGTATTTCTAAAATTCCTCTGCAGTGATTTGTTAGACTCTTGTTCTGTTGAATAAGGAGATGCCTCCACAGTAAACCCTCCACTCAGCCTTTATTTGATTTTCCTTTTGTCACTTCAAATGAAAGTGGTGACAAATGTCAGCTTCTGGATTGGCTGCAGTAGCTTATGGTTTTGTGGGCCAGAGGATTGTAATTTTAGATAAATGCCATAATTGGGCTCCATTATCCTAATCTCATTTAATTGCCAGTTAGTGAAAGGCTTAGTGCAGTTACTACTTGCTTTTCATTGGGTCTGCACTGCAGAGGTGCAGAGGAGGGCTTGGAAGGTCATGGTTCTGACTGCAAAACATCCCCTGGCCATAGTAATTGTGGGTAGGGACCATAAGAAGTGGGTTTGTCGTGTAAGGTGGGTGCGGCCAATGCATCATAGAGCTCTGAGATCTGAAATCCCATATCCTCCATATCCTCAAGCGTGTCCTGCGTATGCTGCTGCCTTTGAAGAGCAGGAAGCCTATCATTTTACTGTTCCCTGCAGTTATTTGAGAGGGTTGGGGAAAGTGATTAACAGGCTGCAAGAGTGTAAAACACAAAGATGACCCTCCTCCAGCATTATGACTATGTAAAACCCTAATATTGTGTATCATTGGGCTGTCAGCTCCTTCTGATTGTTTTTGATTTACCACAGGACAAGGAGTATTTTCAGCAGTATGCCAAACGGCAGCTACTCCAAGGTGGCAGAGTGAGGAGTTTCATATGACTATCACTATGGTCACAACCACAATATTCCTGTTTTAAACTCCTGGTCTCTAGTGACGGGTAGGCTAGGCAGTGCTGGAGCCTTTACCCCCTTCCCTAGAGGCTGGATGTGGCCCTTGCCAGGAGAAGTTGATGGGATATAGGGAAGTATCAGCCCCTTCTGGTCTGCCAGGGAGGGGTTTGGAGCATGTACTTCAATCTCAATTTCTTGGAAGCTCAGCAGTGCCTGTGCTTGCTCTGAGCACTCCAGTGGGTACATCTTGCCTGCTGGGCCTGCCTTGTCTGAGCTACCAGCACTGTGGCAATAGGACTGGTCGGACTAGAAATGCCTGTGGATATCTGGGATAGAAATGATTGTCTGCAGTTGTCACTTGTGACTCAGAGTAGAGGCATTTTTTACCTATAGGCACAGATTCCTGGACACACCGGAATTCCTTGTTGTTGCTCCTGGTGCCCTCTTAGGTCTGTTCAAACTACTATGTAACCAAATCCTAAATGTGCTAAAAGCCAGTGCAGAAAGGGGAAGAGCAGAAAGGGTGAAAGAAGCCAGGTCTGGCTCCATGTGTATCCCACAGGCAGCACAGGGCACTTCATCTGGCTGCCTCTCTGAAAATATGGAAGTGTGGGCTTTCCATAGAGATAGTAATATTTATATTTTGATATAAATAATATATAATATATAAAATACATTATAATATCTTATAAATAATATTTTAATGTAAATGTTGAAGGTCAGGTTGGACAGGGCTTTGGAGCAACCTGCTCTAGTGGAAGGTATCCCTGCCTGTGGCAGAGGGCTGGAACTGGGTAAGCTTTGACTTTCCTACCAGCACAAGCCATTCAGTGATTCCATGATAAAATTCTTACACAGTGTTACTATAAAGACATGACGCCACCACCTTTGCATTATGTTACAGCTCACAGAGGTATTTTTCTTCTACAGTTTAGACATTTGATATTGTTACTACAGGCAGCGTTCTTGGCTTTGTCTCATGCTACAGGAGATACTGCTTTTTGCATTCTTTGCTGGATATTTTGTCACTTAATAAGTGGTTTGTAGCTGTGGGGAACTTGAACGACTGCAACCCAAAACATGAATCACAAGACAAAGATGATCTTCCATACTAAAAGATGCAAACTAGGCTGCTCCACATGAACCCTTTCCCTGCTGGTGCCTTCTCCTCTGCAGAGCCCCCTCTTCTCTCCATCCATTCTCAGTGAACTGGGAAGAAAATCCACCCTGCCTTTCCCATCTCCATTCTCCTCATTGTACACTTTCTCCCATCATGTGCAGGACATTTCCGGTTTATGCCTCCCTGCATGTTTCCATCTGGCTCCATGCTCCCCTGCCTCATAGGGGTTGCTGAAACAGCCACCTCTCCCCTGAGGTGGAGACTTCAGTTCCCTCAGGTGCTGTCTGCCACTACGCACCTTCCTGGGCAGGCAAACAGTAGGGGAGATTGTAGGAGGAAAGGCTTGGGGCACTCAGCTGCCTCCTCTAGTGTCTCCTTTGGCTGGAGGCTTCCGTTCCTTTTGCTGCCAATGCATTTATACAAGCCCTTCTTATCCCTCACTAGTTTCAGTGCCAGCTGAGCTTGGTCCTTGATTATCCATTCCTACAAGGGGAGCTGAGCCCTGCTTCCACTTCCTGTAAAACTTCCTCTTCACATCTGAGCTCAGGCAGGGGTTCCCCCTTTGGCCAAGCCAGCCTCAATACTGAGAATACTGGAGCGTGTCCAGCTTGTTGAAGTACTTGGGCACGTTCCATGTTAGCCAAGGTAAAACCTTCACTTGGTTGAAAAAAAGTCATCTTTATTCCCATCACATGAATCACATCATGTCCCACCCTTGCCCCTTCATGTATAAAATACTGGTAAAAGGTGTTTTTTTTTTTCCAGAGGTAAGTTAATTTCCACAGGGTCCTCTCATGAGAACAGTTCATCCAACAGCTGGGATACTTGCCATGCCACATGAGTTCAGAAACAAAACTGTTGAGGGAAACGTGGTCTTTAGGAAGAAGGAAAACTACAGAGAGCTGCAGCAGCAACATCTGTAAAGAGATGAGGGTTTCAGCTCTGTCTCATTTCATATTAGCAGGAATCCTGATCCTTCCTGTGCTCCTGCTGTACTGACAGAAGCTGTGAGGGTTTTACATGTCTGACATAGCACAGATGCTCTTGTACATCATTTTGGACTCACATGTAGTACAGATCTGTTGAAGTCATCAAATCCAGTTACCCAGGTAGTTCCTTCAAGCCCCACAATGCACCTCTAGACAGTGAATAGCAAGGACACTGCTTACAAAGGGGAAATCAGCCTACACAAGAACATGGAGACTCTTAAAAGGGCAAAATAAACAGAGAAATGTATTAAAATACCAACATAGTTCCAAAACCAGGAAACAAAAAATCCAGTTCCAATTATTTTATCCTACCACAAGCCAAAAATAGGAAACAAATTGGCTGAAGTCCCACCTTAGTAGAAGACAAATCCTGCTATGCCAGGTCACAACTACATGATCTTTGAAAGCCAAACCATGAACTTGTAAGATCAAGGTGGAATTGGAGCACTTTATCGGAACAAAAAGATCTGCCAAGGATCCCTTAAGAGGTGCCCAACTGATCTCAGAGAAGAGGATCTCTCAAGTGCACAGTATCTGAATCTATAACATTTCAGACTTAAAGTAAATGTAAGGGTAATTTAGATACAGGATTTAGATTAAAGATACAGCAAGACAGGTGATTTATCACTGAAGACTTCCTCTCCTTTTAATTAACCCATCCCTCAAATAACTGTGCTTGATCTGCTAACGTGTTTCCTTGGGAAGGCCTGGTGGACTGAGGAACACAGCACAGAACACTTCAGAAGCACCAAGCACACTGAGAAGCAGAAAATGGACAACCAGAAGGTACGCTGTATGCTGGATCTTTAACAAGCACTGAGGCTTTCTTCTGCTGAACCATTTGAGAGGATTATCTAGGCACTGGCAGCAGCCTGGCCTCCACTTCTGCATCTGCAGGAGCCAGCCAGTGCTCTGAGCCCTTGCTCTTCTCCTACCCTGCGTTCCAAATATGAAGCTGACTGGCCTGTAACAGCAGATCGAACTGGGTTCTCTCATCTGGGCATAAAGCTATACCACAGCACATAGGTCAGTCAGTACTTCAGTTATGCAGCTGTAAAAAAGCTGCATAAACAACTGCTAAACCCTGCTTCACTTGCCCATATTAACCCAAATTCACTTTGTACAGTTATTAATACCATTTCTCCAGACTGCATAATAAAAGCAAAGCTCGCTGCAGCAAAGATGGAGACTCACCACCATTCCAGGGAGAAAGAAACCAAGGAACTGCCATCATTATGCCGCATCATCTGAATATGACACTTCCGTGCCACTGCTGGACATCTGGAAATGCTCCAAACTTGTATACACATTGGGATGGGAATGCATCTTAAGGCTGATTGAAATTGATGATGCCCAAAACCTCAGGAAGGCTGTTCCAATGGAGCCTCACCAGTCCACAGGGAAAGTGACATATTTAAACAATGAGGCATTTCATAACTATGACTGTTTAAATGTCTGAGGAGATACATCTAAGCTGTCTGCCCTCACCTCTGTGAGATGATGCATATGGGAATCTTTCACAGTAATTCTGCAGGTACAAAGAGTATCACAAAGAACACCCCTCTCAAGTGTGAGGGACATTTTTACCATCCCAAGGCACGTAACTTCAGGAAACTCTTTCGACACAACTCATTTTGAGTGAATGGTCTGTTGCCCTGATCCCACTGTTATTCTGAACAGCACAGAGAGCCCATTCCAGCTCTATAAACATAAAAATCAGAAACCTCAATCTAAGCACAGTGAGGACTTGCCGGCTTCACAGACTCAAAAAATACCAGAACCAGAGCACAAAACCTCAACCAACCACCTCAGAAAGTGAATACAACTGGCCAAAACGTGATGTGCACCAGCACTAAGAATGTTTTAAGAGGCTATATTTGGTACTAGGCACAGTGGGATGACACAGGCTTGATGTGCATCCAGCTGAAAGCAGGCAGTACAGCATTCGGCTTCCACTGGGAAGCTGCAGGGCATAAAAAGGTACCAAAACATACCTCAGATGAGGAGCATTTCAGCTTAAAACAGCAATACTTGTGCTGGTTAATACTGTATGTGTAAACAAAAAAGTTAGCTGAGGTTATAACCGTGCTTTTAAAACCCTTCCCCACAAATCCATCTCCTTCCAAGCAAAATAATGAGTTTCCAGATGGGAATCCTTTACTCCTTTCTGCACACTGGCTTCCCAGGAGTGTGGTTCAAATGATGCAAATTCTCCTCAGAGGCATTCTTTCATGGCAAAATACAGTGATGAGGGTCACTTCTAGCTAGTACAGGAAAGGCTCATTACATCTTATGCTCTGCCTTTGAATCCTCTTATCCCTACCTATCCCTATCCAAAGGACACTCCTACCTTGCAATACAACTGGGTAAAATTTTCACTGCTGCTTCCTACTTAACAGATTCTTAAACTTGCAGACAATGAGGTGAGAGCAGGAAGGGCTGGGGTTATTTTTTATAGGGCCATTCTCAACTACAGCGTCCCCAGGGAAATTTGTTTCCTATGTGCTTCCCGCATGAATGTGATTTGTGAACAACAGAGTTCACAGGAGGGGCTTATCCAAAGCAGCACTCAAAGGAAAGTACACTTTGGAGAACAGTCCATCTTGCTCCAAAAGACCATCTCCTCTGATAATACAGTTCAGTAGCTCATGTCAGATACTGCACGATGAGAAGCATAATGACACAAGTCAGAATCATTCCCCCAATCATGAAGTATTTATCTTGAAAGGCTCGTTTCTCAATCAGCCGCATCACTGTGTTGGATAAGCCCAACATGTTGGCCACATCCAGGATCTTCTTATGAGTACCCTAAGAATAAAAAGACAGCAAAGAGAAACAATTAACCTCATGGTCCAACGCTTCTTATTCCACACAGTCCAAGAATATTCCATCATGGGTGCCAAGTGATGAATTCTGATCAGTGGAACTTGCTTTTAGCCAACAGTTCCTACAATCTAAGACCAGGACCCTGGAAATAGCTGAATGATGAGACAAATTAATTAACACACGTGAACAGGAATGTTGTTAAAGATACAGAACACTCTGTCCAGATGGAGACATCATGAAGAGCGTCTCAGAGAACATGCACTCGCTATAGAAGCATTAAATATTTTCCTTGTCCTTTTTCAGACACAGTTCAATTGAAGTTTCTTCATCAGACAACCCTTCTTGTACAACTTCCCTCCTGCTGAAGTACAGGTCATACCAACAAGAGACTGAAAAGTAGGTCTAGAAACTTGTAAGGCTACTGGTAGAGTGCAATGAAAAGGCATATAAAAGTGTAGTTAATGTGATTTCAGACGTGATCCTTCCAGAGAAAAGCACTGAATAAAGGGTGCAGACAGGCCCACACCTCAGTTCTGTTTCACTGCTGAAGCAGTTGGTATTATGCAGAATGGAGATGCCACCAGTTTCCACATCATGAGCAGTAAGCACATGACAGGTAAACACAGCTGCAGGAGAGGAGGCAGCAAATACCCTTGTCATGCCATGGTGATGATAATGGACTTAGTGTCTCAAAATGCCTTCTGGGACCAAGTTTTTAACAGCACACCCTGCTTCAGAAAGCCTTAAGACTTAGTTATTTCTTCTCTGAGCAGGGGCAGTAGTACAGATTCCCATCGCAGTGCTCTACTACCTTCAAATAAAACCTCTAACTTCTGTTCTCCCAGTCCACTGAATATGTGCTTGCAGAAGACTAAAAAGGTGAAATTTGGCAATGGCTTTGAATATAAACCTGACTTGAGCTCAGTAGAGCTCTTTGAGGACAGAGTCTATATCAACTATATTGGACATACATGCACAAACAGTTTCTCAGTCCATAAAATACACAGAATTGCAGTACCAAGTTAGATAACCAGTTTCTTCTGTGGAAGGCCCTTTGCTAAAATCAGGTTATGTCTTTGCTTGTTACACATAATCACATTTTTCACCTCGTTTCATACCCCTCACATCAAACCCTGGATACTCTGCTTTCAAGTGGAGCACTTCTGTCTCTGCAGCAATGTTTCCACGCTAGTTCACAACAAAAGAAAAGCTTGCTTGGAGAAGAGAAACCAAATAGGAAGCTTTAAAACCAAAGCAAACAATAGGGAAGTGAAGACTCCTCAGGTCTTGCAGTCGGTGGAACAGTGCAATTGTACAGCCAGAACAGTTAAAGCCTTGCAATAATTTGGGATACTTGGTTCATAGACATTTATATCCAATACCCAAGAAGTTATATGGAATAACAAGCTTCCAAATTAACCCACTGATCTTTGTGAGCTGTTTCCAGGCTAGCTGCTTCTGCCATATTTGTGAATGGGCAAGGAAGTCTTTGGTATATATAAAAAGCTAAGCTGAAAGGGGAAAATGCTGTTTCCTTATCTTTGAGAAGATAAATCCCCCTGAAAACATAAGGACCTGATGCTTCCAAAAGAACAGAATTCACAGCTTCCTATTCTTAAACACAAACAAAACAAAACATAAGGGAACAGAACATAACGTTAATCACTCCAGCTACTAAGTACCATGCAGGTGAAGATTGCTAGGCTATCTAGCCATCAAAAGAGCTTAAAGATGTTCCTAATAGGATTATAAAATGTAAAGATTTCAGGTTTAGTCTAAATGGAGTTTGGGCTTTCAAGCATTCTCAGCTTGAAGCAGTGGAGTGAAAGGAACTCATGTATTTATTTTACTTAAGTCATCATAAACACAGAAAAATGTGGGGTCTTTTTGGTAAAATATGATGCCCCCACCTTTAATGTCACTCTCTGGTCCCTCAGGCCCTGAAGGATGTTGGTCCCACTGCCAATAAGATCATCCATGCCACGATGGGCATTCTGGAGGGATTCATTAAACTGTAATGTTTCGTCGATCGGTATGGTGGTGTCAGAGTCCTGTGGGGGAAATGCAGGGTCTTGGTTACCTTGCCTGCTCACTCACACAGTCCACACACAGATCCACAAAAAGAACATGCAGAAACAAATGTGGCAAGAAAACCTGGACAGGACTTGCAGTACTATGTTTTAAACATGTTTTCATACAGATATTAAATACATTAATATTTGAGTGAAAAAAAGTAAGAGAAGCCTATGGGAAGCAAGCCAAAAGGCAAAGTTGATCAGGTGTGTTCAAATGCAGTTAGATCTCAAGGGCTAAAAAGTCAGATTAAAAGTGGAGAATTCCTTATAAACTGATCTATGTAGGAAATGGTATTACGAGAGAGAACATCAGAACTAGCAGAAGGGGTTTAACAAGGAGTATATGCGATCACTGCAAGTGAGAGACTCTGATTTAGTATCACATTTCTTAGTGACAAAAGGCCTGCAAAACACTCTAAGTTTACAACATGGTGCATATTTCTGATGAGGGCAAAAAGACATTGACCTTGTTCCCTGAAGGTCTGACTCGCTCAACACCCAAGGCCTAGTCTTAAAAAAACCCTGAAAGCATTAAAAGATAACATCTTTTTCCAGAAAAGATGCATTAGCTCAGATATGCATCTTGAAATGAAAATAACTGCATAAAACTCTGTAATCTGGACTGCACAAGAGATTGGAGGATGTGATCACTTTTGTCTTTCAAAGGCCTCCAGTTTCATCTTCTCTGGACACCTTTCCATCCAGAGAGTCAAGATAACAGCTCATCACTCCCACCCTGGTTTATGAACAGGAATCATGATACTGGTAAGAGTGGAACCACTGGCCTGCCTGCTTCCATGTTCCATGTACTCAGTACAAGGGCTACCAACATGCAGAATTCATACTTAGGCAAAAGGTGGTTTATACCCTGCATCTGACTGCTGGCAGGTTACACATCATCAAACTTGCTCCGAAGAGACTCTGGTGATTATTATAGAAGTTAATATGGGAATGACATGTGTGATCCCGTGTTACATGTACAGCCTCAAGGGGTGTGCTGCTTACTGCAGAAGAATGAATAAAGGACAAGAGTTGTTAGGAGCCGAAGGGTCAGAGTCAGTGGATGAAGAACCTGTGTCAGCACACACATCTCTGATCAAACATCAATGAAGCACTAAGGTTGAAACAAGTGTCTTGTCCTACATGAGCCTGCAGAGCAGGAGCACTTGGATTTGCAGCTGAACAGCTGTTATTTCAGGTATGTATAAGACTTCAAATCAGCAAGGACTCCATTTCCTAAACGAGGAGCTTGTAGGGTTTTATTGTACACCCCAAGGCAGCAAGAAAACTACCACAGATTTGACCCTCCTCACAGGGAGACTTGATGGCATCATCTCTTTCATTTGCTCTTAAGAAGTTTTCTCCAGAATGGAACAAGGGAAGGCATTAAACATAAAAAACATATTTCTCTTTGAATTAAGCAAATTGCTCAGAACACTGCTACAGCTTTCAAAAGCTGTTCTGTATGTTACAGTGGTTTATTCAGGATGCTTACAGCTGTCATTTCTATTTAATAGAGTAGCGTATAAATAGAAACGTGTGAACTCCTAACCACAATAGATAGGCCAATAGCTGACAAATCAATCATCATTTTCCTATTAAAGGGTCATTCTACTTTAAAAGTCACAATTTTATTATGAGTTGAAAGCAACACAATAATGGCTTGGGTTTTTTCCTTTTATCTTGAGGCACCTTCCAACATCTAAAGGAGAAAAAAAAAACCAATTTGCCATTTATTTTGTATTCGCAGAGCTACTGCACTTCAAAAGTGTTCCACGTACATGTGTTTTATTTCTGGACAAACTTTCCCATAGGAAAACAATCTCCGTATTTGCAGAGAAACACCAGAGGGTTTTAAAAACAAATCAGGTTTCAGTGTTCCTTTCAAATCTTGTTTATAATTTCAAAATAGCCAACCTCAAGCTCAGGGTCACCTTTATGTCAGGCTTTGAGAAGTGCACTGAACTTCTCAAATCTCAAGAACATAAAGACTGCTCACGCTCATTCTTCCTTGCCCTAACACCACAGATAAGGAATGATAAGATAATGACAACACAGATAAGGAATGTTGGGTTATATGCAATTAACAAGAAAGAAAAAAGAAAGAAAAGGAAAAAAGCACAAAATCCAAACCAAAGACAAGCTTTTGAGTCACAGCAAAATGAAAGCTGAAAGCAAACCTACATTAGGCAAAACTCCTCTACGAATTTGCACTGGGGAACTTCCCAGTGGAGGAACTAAGAATGAACAAGAACAGGTGGAAACACATCCCTGTTATTAAAAGCTTTTAAATCATTTGTAGATTAAAAACAAGGGTTTGGTTTTTTTCCAGCTGTGTGATTCATATTTGGACAAATTAAAGCTTGCTGACATCTAC
Source organism: Psilopsiagon aymara (assembly GCA_024733675.1). Classification (NCBI taxonomy): domain Eukaryota; kingdom Metazoa; phylum Chordata; class Aves; order Psittaciformes; family Psittacidae; genus Psilopsiagon; species Psilopsiagon aymara. Next base: position 11,990 of record JANRGW010003744.1, read on the forward strand.
TGAGAGCAGGGTGTATAACTCAGACCGTTTACAGATGGCAGGATTTGACAAAGACATCGGACACAAATCCAAGTCAAATGTGGAAGTACATTTGGTACCTTTGCAACTACCAGATAAACTCAGGTACTGGACAGAACAGGAGCAGCAGCTTCTGGAGTCTTTTACTACTGCCTCTTAACAGCTCAAGTGTCCCTCATGAGAGCTGCACTTTTTCAGCACATGCTGTTATTCTTTTCTATCTTTATTCCATTTACATCTCACAGCAGCGTAGTAAGAGTCATGCCTATGTCTTGCCTGAAACTCTCTGAAAGCCTCCAGCTTCTAGAACCCAGAGAGCTAAAGCAAGGAATATTTACATTAGTAGTGAATGTACGCGCAAGCAGCTCCTCTCGCTGTCGCTCCTGCTGCTCCCGGATGTAACGGCGATGTTGGAAGTTCCGCAGAGCTGTCTGCAGGTGCTGAACATCATATTTGAGCTGGTCAACTCGGCTAGAAAGGATCAACAGCAGCAAGATATTTCCAGGGATAAAAATACCATTCTTTTCCAGTGTTCTTAATAGGGATAATGGAGCATTATAAATTAATAGTGACAATAATAATGGGTTCTAATTACCTATTAGATAAAAGTCATTCGAGCTTAGGCCTGTATTCCAGGCTTAGATCTTCCGTGCCTCATTTTTCTACTAAACAGGTGATTATTTAACTGGAGGCTAAATGACAGACTTGGACATCCTACCCCATGACTGGTCTTCAGGAGTTATACGTACATTCCTCATTTAACACAGCTCTGGAAAGATAGTAGGAATTGTAGGGTTTCTGTTTCATGACCCCCTTTCCATGAACAATGAAGCATTCAGGTTTCATTAGTTAGCTTCAAAGTCAGCAGGCAATACAAGAGACCTCTCCATTAGGCTAAAACAAATGGTCTCTACTTAAATTTTTGATTGCCATAAAGAAAGCCTAGATGACTATTTCAGATACAGGCCTCTATAATACAGCTGACGCGAAATCCTCCCCTGGTATCAACAAAGACATTTTAGGACCAAATGTTAATAGTAGTCACAAAATAAAGTAGAACTGAAAGTCCTGAGGTCTCTGGTTCCACCTCCTGCTCAAACCAGTGTTCACTTTAGAAACCTCCTTATTTTAGTCACCAACGGGTAGGAAGATGGTCCAGAGAAAACTATACCAGCTGCAGGAATTCTACTCCTTACCTCCACAAATGCCATTAAAAGCAAATGCCATGTAAAGAAGAAATTTAAGCATCCAAGTGATATGTTCTGTTCATCTCAGAACACAGCCCTGAATCCAGCTCCATCATCAGTCTATAGTTAAATGCAGGAAAGCGATTTTGCCCTCTGTGCCTCAACTTTGCTAGCATAGAGCACAGAAATAAGTTACACAAAGTATAAAGCTTTCACTCAAATCAAAAGGCAAAGGTCTTCAATAAACGCAGTTAAAATAGACTACACTATCATAGCAAAGAAGGTGAACTTACAGTTTAGCATTCTGTCTCTTATTGGGAGGTTCTTTGCTGGACAGGATTTCCAGACGTTCCAAGTTGCTGAATATATTGTCTATTCTTGCCTGAATTTCATTTTCTACCACTGCAAGGGAATAAAAGAAGCACTGAAACCAGAGTTTAACCCGACAGATGCAAATCCTTACCGGACAAGAAAAAAATAATCAGTAACCAGGAACTCCAGCTACCAGGAGGAGCCACTTCTTTACCACAATAATTTGAGACTCTTGCCTTTCCCTCCACCTTCTCTGAGGAAGGAGCTAGGAAACCCCCTGCTCTTTAAAGATATACCAGCTCCATGTATGAGGATTTAAAGATCCCACATTGGCCCCTTCATCCTCTCCCTGTTCCCTTGGATTGATTTGCTCACAGGAGCCAATAGCCAAAATGATTCTCACAACAATGGCAGTTTAATGGCAAACTGCTAACAGAGAGTTAATACACATCATCCATACCTATAGCAAGGGAGACTGACAGTGCATGGGAAGGATTCAGAAAATGGTAGACTAGACAAATAGCTCAAAAGACCTGGCCAAAGCCCTTTCGAGGGAGAAAACAAGGCCACCATAATTGCCTCTGTAATCATCTACATTGCAATTGCTTCTGTTCACTTGTGTAGAAATAGCAAAGGGACAATAGTACACAGTGCAAGCTCACGTACTTTAATGAGGTGGAAAATAGGTACAACTGGGGCAAGAGTCATTTATATGCTTTCAGTTGCACTGTACAGCAAAACTCAATACAAGCCACAACCCCCTCCCTCATTTGACAACTGCTTTTAACCATGTCACAATCCAGCATTTCACAACACGAGAGAATTGCACAGAAGGGCAAAAGACAGCAGCACTATTAATCACCCGACCGGTGGTTTGGAAGGTGAGTTGTAGGGCTGAAAGTACACACCCTCCAGAGCACGTCCAAACTATCAAGAGGACAGAGGCACTGTCATGCCCATGCAGCCACAAGGACAGTCCTGCAGGCTCAGACCTGCTGTACATCACCACCAAATCCTACAGACACCATTTGTTCTTGTTTTACATTTAGACTCAAGAGGTACACAGAAAAGCATCATTAATTAACTGCCAGCTACCCCACAGTATCTCAGGACTTCACAGAGAATCCCATTCAGCAGAACCCAGAAAAGCAAACAGCACCTACAACCCCTTTTCTTTGCCCTTTGATCTCACACATCAGTAACTAACTTACATATACAGACAGAGATCAATCAAAGTGTCTAATTCATCTTGCCGTCATTTAGTACAGCTATAGTTAACAGAAAAGCAACCAGGAGAGCAGACAGACTATGTTAGCTATTGCTAGTCCAAACACTTGTATTATTATTTTGGCCATCTCATGCTTTTCTGAGCAAGAAGAGATTATTCTCCCACAGCTGGAAAAGAAAAGCTGCAACAGAAAGTTTGATTTCCTGGCTTCTATTCCTGCTCTCCAGCCAAAAGATGATCCTTTTCCTATAAATTCTGAAATGCTAATATCTAGAGCACATATCTGTCCTTAAACATGTATCTAGAGAAACAGCATGTTCATTTATTGTCTGTGTAAAATAGTACACAGTCCCAGCAGTGCCCTTCCCCTTCAGAACTTCCTGATGAGGCCCATTAGCAATTCCTCATACAGAAACTGAAGTTTCAAACACAGGTCCAAAATACACTTGGCAGAAGTCCTGCCAGAAAATATCACAGCATTTTATTACAGTCATTTTATTAGCACAGGCTTATAGTCCAAATTCACTGAAGCAATTTCAGACCTACTTGTTCTACATATTTCTCATCCTCAGATGGAATCACAGGTTCTGATTCTGATGGAAAAAGGACCATCCTGCTTAAAAGCCTGCACTCCAAATCATGGCAGTTTCCCCAGAAACTGGACCAAGCATCTTTTGGAAAAGACTGCCAATTAGTGGATGCTTAAGGAATAGTAAAACAACAAAGCAGATACACAATCACATTTCTCAGCATTCTGAGCTCCTACCAAACTAGCCTGGTGATGTTCTGAATTTGCAGCTCTGTCAACATCTATCTGTTCATTATACCTCCATGACTGCATCACTATGGGGTTTTATAACCTGTTTATGTTGCAGGCCTCCACGCAGACTCTGACAAGGAGTTCCAACATCTAACAGCACCAAAAAGTATCTGGCATTCCCATCTCAAGGCATTGCAGAAGCAGCTACAGTAAGCACTATCTGTCAATGAAGGACTTCAAATAGGAAGATGATTTGAAATAAATTCTTGTCTTTTCTGCTCTGCCCTTCATATAAAACATCACCTTCTTGGAATGAAATAGCAAAGTAATTCCAATGCATTTCCAGTTGGTGATGTGTCTCACCAGCTGAGCACGACTGGAAAGCCCAACTTGTACATCCCATGATAAAGCACACAGGTTAATGATGCAAGCTAAACCAAACCAGTGCTGGAATGGGACTTGTCTCACCAGTTAACTACTTACAGTGTACTGACTCTCTGTCTGAAGTCTCCAGGCGCCCCATGTAAGACTGGACCTCATGGACTTGCCTTTCAAAAGACAAGGAGCAAAAGAACAGTCAGTTGACAGCTATGAAATCAAATAATTTTTCAAAGCCTCAATATTCAGCTTCTTTCACTTAAAAGTACTTTTTCAAACAGAAAATGAATGAGCTGCATTCAGTGAGTCCCTGAACATAAACCCCAACACAATTCATAAGTATGGAGGAAGCTGTGTTCTCAATGTGCACCTACAAAATAAGCTTAAAATCCAAAACTGAGATGAAAAAGCTTCACATTCCCAACCCATTTGTAGCTCCCTTTTTGTATTTATAACCTGAAGTGGGGCTCCCACACGTGGCATGCTAAAGGCCATCAATTCAATCTAATCCACAGCACCCATGAAGCCAAGGCCTCAGGTTCATCGCAGGACCTGCTGAGTGCTGAGCGCAGCACAGGGAAGATTTGACACCGCTTCTCCCTCACCAGATCAGCTTCATCTGTGAAACAGTGTGGATTTTACCTGCAAGGGTCACACGTTTCCTAAAGCGGTTTAATCTGCATCCATCTGACATCTCAAACCCCTCCTGCCATAAAACCCCCACTGAATCAGAATGCCTTAACATGTGTATCCCTACTAACACAGAAAACGCTTGTTTCTAGGCAATCACAGCGGTTTGCATTGGAAGGCACCTTAAAGCCCATCCAGCTTAAAGCCACAGGGACACCTTCCACCAGAGCAGCTTGCTGCAAGCCCCTGTGTCCAACCTGGCCTTGAGCACTGCAGGGATGGGGCAGCCACAGCTTCTCTGGGCACCCTGTGCCAG
>JANRGW010003745.1:1986-12688 GCA_024733675.1 Psilopsiagon aymara
GACTTGTTCCAACAGTTCCATGTCCTTTTTATGTTGAGGACACCAGAACTGCACACAATACTCCAAGTAAGGTCTCATGAGAGCAGAGTGGAGGGGCAGGATCACCTCCCTTGACCTGCTGGTCATGCTCCTTTTGATGCAGCCCAGGATTCAGTTGGCTTTCTGGGCTGCAAGCACACACTGCCGGTTCATGTTCATTTTTTCATCGACCAACACTACAGTTTTTTCTCTCTTAAAACTCTTTCAGCTCATCACTGGTCCTTTCCTGTTTTGGCTTTGATTTAAGCTAAACACGATCTTTGTTTTTCTACCTTCACATAAGCTCTGCCCAGATCATACTTTCCACACCATACTCCATCATTTCTTCTCTGTTCCAGAAATAGGGCACTCAGACATGCACTGTCCAGCTTCTCCCTTTTCAGTCGTTCAACCACTCTTTTCTCTCTCTGTAGTTTACCTCATCATGACCGCTAAAATTAAATCCCTTATGAAAACTGGTCAAACTGGTGAACAAACTGAATTTCCTGTTCTCAACATCAATGGCCAGGGTGCCAAATGAGAAACTCAGTGGGTATTTGTCTCCCTCAGACTGCTCACTAGTGCTAACCTCTACTCGTGGGGTCAGGCTTCAATTCCACTTCTGCTTTTGCAGCGTTTCCATCTCACCTCCTCTATGGACAACCTCACCATCCCTGTCTTCACTCATTGCTGCTTCTTTTTTGGGAATACCTAAAAACATCTTACAGAAATTACTTCTACCACAGATAATAAAAACTTATGTTTCTGAGCAAGTAAATTCTGCAAGTCCCAGACCTTGCAAAGCCCGACTCTACCTGGATTGTCTGTCATTACTGGGTAAAGTTTTTCTGCAATAGAGCTTATGGGATTTTGCAAGATTTCTTTTATATGCCTTCTCGGGAGTTTTAGAAGTGGCAGGCTTTTACTGCAGTCTGTTCTCTGGTCAGGCAGGAACAGAACATTCCTGGCTATTCAGTTCAGCAGACAGAAAGGAGCATAATTGCCTTTGAGACTTTTACCCCACTGATAAATCTGGCTGATGAAATTAAAAGGTACTGGAAGGAAAGAGAGAGGGGATAGACAGACAGATTGACTGCATAAGCCTTGCTTCCTTGAGAAACCAGGCTACAGCTAAGCTCCAGTTAATTCTGTCCCTTGGGTTCAACTGCAGCAGGCAGCATTTAGACTGCACACTCTTTGGGACTGAGCTCTTCAGTTCAGGTAGCACTCCAGTTATTAAAAATGTCCTCCTTTAGCTGGTTCACTGAATACAGAGCACCTCTTGTAGCAAAACAGCAACAGACCATGCCTCTCAACACATCCTTTGCTTTCCCCACAGTTCATGCAACTCCACTTCATTCTCCACTCCAAAATCCCCTTCTCTCCCCAGCCTGGCTCCAACCAGAGTGAATTGCAAAGCTGGAAATTTTGGGGGTTTTAATCTTAATACCTTGATTTTTCTTCAAAGCTGTGTGGCCTGAAGTAGAAGCTTTCAAGCATTTTATGTCAAATTTGTACTGTTATTTTTTTCTTCCCCAGGGGATTTCCCTCCAGTTTTGGTTTCAAACTTAGAGGAAGAGAGAAAGAGGAAAATGAAAAAGCATAAAAAGAAGGAAAAGGCCTTATCTCTTTCTCTCCTGTTCCTCCAGTTATCAGCTTGAGAACGTCCTAGAACCTGCTGACCACAGTCTTTGCCCAAGGAGTGAAAGGCTCAGCAACTGTGGGCAAGTCTACTTTAGGGTTCCCCTCCTTAGGGTATTAAGACAGTCACTACAACCAAAGTCATCCTGTCCCTGTAATTCTCTGATCTCTTCCTACATCTGGACAAGTGCAGTATTACTCTCAGACCTCCTTTGCTACCTTCATCCTTTCTTCCTTCCACAGTTACTTTGCCTTCCAGTTTGAACCGATATATACTCTGGTCCCTACCTGAAAAATGGAAGTAAAGTTACACATATTTATCTGTGGAAAGCCAGATTCACCCGAATTCCAAAACTGATACTTATAAATTGATACCTATACCTACCCACTGTAAGACTTAGGCAGAGTGTCACGTTGTTCCCTCCACTTACTCCCTGCTGAGAGAGGTTGTTCTTCACCTTTGACAGACTTTACAGCTGCTGGACCATTTATCCAATTATATATACAAAAAAATCAACGTTTTCCAACCTAGTCAGACCCAGGTGCAAGTATACCCTATTCTGCATCAATTCATTAGTGGAAGAAGTCCACAGTAGAAAAGAAATTAATAGAACAGGAGGTCATACCCTGGACATTTACCCTGGTGAGCTTTTCTCAGAGCTTTCCAGGGGAAATGTTTAATATTTCTGTACACCAATTTTGAATTACCCAAACAATGCACTAGTTTTATTGCTAGGTTCAAAATCATGTTAGTTAATTACCTGATTTAAACCCAGAATTATATTGCCTCGATGGCATCAATGACTGTTCAGCAAATCCAGGCTGCCCTCTAGTGGCCAATAATTGGGAAGAAATCACCCGTACCTGGCTCACACTGTAACTCATGAGACTTTGTTTAGGATTTCTGCCTTCTCTTCAGCTGTATGGAACTGCTATTCCTCAGGACTGTTTTTTTAATGCACCCTCTGTATCAATCTTTCTTGGGTGACTTACAAAAAAGTAAGTCAAAAGGAGGATGAAGTGAAGGTGCACCAGAGGAGGGGAGCAGGCACAAGGATCCCTTGCAAACTAGATAAAGATGGCAGGCAGCTGGAATAAAAATTACAGCCAAAGAATGCAGCAGTCAGTCAAGGAGACTGGACTTGTCTGTGCTTTACTCATGAGCAGGAAACAGCATAAGAATCCCTCCAACCTATCCTCAACAGAAGACAGGAAAGACAACAGAAGCAGTCTGGAGTATGCTATCATCTACAGCACAGAAAACCAGAAAGGAGCTCACACATATTCAGAATCCCTCTTTTGATGAGAACTAGAAGTCTGGAGATACGTGTCTTTCATCTCCATCACTTCTCTCTCCCTTCATAATGACCAGTTTTTCTGCCAAATTTCCATAGCCTCCTCAACACTATACATTTCACTTGACAGCCTGCCGAGCCTCCAGAAAGTTTTGGTTTGCTTTTAGCAATAAGAGGGATGCTCTGTTCACTCTTTGCAAAGGCTAAGTGAAATAAGCTTAAACCTAAAACTGTCACAACTTACAAACACCCAAGGTACAGCAATTACCTCTTTTGCAGGCAGAAGGAAATCAAAAACAGAGCCCCTTGTTCATAAATCCCCTTCTTGTAGCATCTGGGGAAGAACCTGGTGATTTCAGTGATAAATAAATGTATTTTTTGAAATTAGTTGCTGTCAGTTTGTGTAAGCTGCAGAGGGGTTAGTCTGCCTTGTGTTGCTGCTAAGTGTCAGTTACAGGAACACAGAGGTTCTATGACCTTAGCAGCCAAAATCAAAATGGTGGCCTTATTAAGAGAACAGGGTCTTGCTGCAGAATCTTTATTACTGTTAAAAATGACACACAAGAAAGTTTCTCTTGACCCTCAGAACCTCAGAATGCATTTGCATGGTTGACCACCATGAGAGACCATCTTTCTCCTTTCCTTCTTGTCACTTCCTTCCCCAAATAAAACCAACCAAAGCCTTTTTCTTGTGGAAGGAGCAGCTCTGAAATAGCATGCAAATAGAAAGTTCAACTTTTCATGTAAAGTCCTCTCCGAGCAGCACACTTGAAGGTTAGGCCGGTTTGGAGAGTAATACCAAGGCATTTTCTTGCCTTCCTCACATGCACAGTCATATGAACCACAAGAGACAGGGAAGAAAAGTCCTGAGCTACAGGGAAGAAAAGTCCTGAGCTACTGGTACAAGGGTTGATGGTGCCCCGGATGACATGACAGAAGTTAGAAGGAAGGTGCCAGTGAGGAGCAACCTAAAGTAGGACACAAAGTAGCAAGATGGGTTCCATGTATCCTAGCTCCCATCCTCTAAATTCAGATAAGCTGGTTATAGAGGTCACATTCCCAAAGAAATATCTCAGTCTATATGGACGCTGAACTGGAGGGAGAAGGTGGACCTCAGCAACATCCCAGTCAACCTTTTGTCTTGACAGAATCTGTGAATGGACACACCTTTGCTTGAACCTCACCTTCCTCATTACAGCAGCACCGGGTAGGGCAGCAGACGCACGGGAGGTGGCAGCAGCAATATTGGGGGCAGCACTGGCACCAGCATACTCCAATCAGCAGAAGGAGGAGAAGGCCACCGAGAACGATGAGGATTACTGTGAGCCAGTCTGTGGGAAAAACAGAGAGAGAAAGAGGATGCTGATGTACCTGGGCATAGCAAATTATTGAGCACCTCTCCTCTGCTGGAGACATCTTGGGATGGGGAGGAAGAGAATAGGAGGTATCTACCACCCAGGCAAAAAAACCCAGGCACTTACGGAGAACAATCAGCTTAACTTCTTTGTCCATATCACCTGAGGTGTCTCCTGGTGCTTCCACAGTGCAGTAGTACACGCCATGGTCCCACCACATGACCTCACTGATGACAAGGTCTGCCCCTGTGAGAGAGAGACTGAGATCAGTGGGCTGTTTGGTACTGACAGACACTACTTTCAGACCCCACTCTAAGAGGGCTTTCTGCCTGCAGGTGACATAGAGTACTGCATCTCCCCTCTTCCCAAGCATAGACATCACCTTCAAACAATCCCATTTGAGTCCATTAAGAACTCCTGTAAATAGCATTAACTGCTAGTCCCTTTTCTCTTTGTGTTGCTGGACACTACTTAGAAGCGGGACTAGTTCTCTGTGGAGTGAAATAACCAGCATGCTGCTGGATGATGGATGTTATGATAAATGGCTGCCGCCAACTGCCAACCCTAGGTTTTAGAACACAAATCACTGTCTCTGTTAGGCCAGCCATCCCAGTACGGATGTTACTGGCAGGAGTAACAGCTATTGTTCCAGGGACAGCCCAGGGCATATAATACAACTGGACAACTAAGCAGTACTTCATATAAGAAGTAACTGTTTTCTAGCCTCTGGGCTCCTTCCTCATATTCTCAGCTCAGCCTTAGCTTGTAGTGCTTTCAATACCCTCAGGCCAGCCCTTCACAGCTCTTATTCCACTGCCACCTCACAGAATATGTAAGCTACAGATGAAATCAGCCCTGATTATACTTCTCTTCACTTAATAGGCCCAGATTTTGGATAGTTACTGAGTTTGCTGCCTGCCTGGAAGTGAAGTCACTTACGGTTTTGAATGGTGATCTTTCGCTGCTGATAGTCAATACCCAGAACAGGTTCCTTTTGCCCGTATTTCTGGATGACAATGCGCACCTTTCGCTGGCTGTCATTGCAGTCAGTAGATGGGTCCTGGTGAAGATTTAAACCAGCCTGGTATGCTACAAACATACAACAAGTAAGATGCCAAAAGTTATTTCAAAGGACCAATTTCTATCCCCTTGTGAGCAGCAGAGAAACTCTTGAATGCATACGTGCATTTGCTTTGGTTTAGTAAAAGCAAGCATGGTTTCAGACCAGCAAATTAAAGTTGCTTTGAAGTACTCAAAAGCAGAGAAAGGTACAGCCACTGGAAAGGCAGATTTTGAGAATACAGGAGCTGCAGAGGAGATGCCTCCTTTAGTCACAACTGAAAGAACAACAGTACAAAGAAGCTAATGGTGGTAGGCTGGAGGGCAGCTTCCAGTATGAAGATAAACTGCAAGGAAAAAAAGTCGTAAGACTCCCAGGAGTACTGGAACTGAAACAAAAGTGTGATTATTTACCAAACAAGATCTCCAGACATAAATGAACTGCTGCAGGGATTGTCTCCCTTTCCCTGCTGTATCCCATTAGATGTTGTGGAGTTCATAAAGACAGAAAAGAATCCATCACCTGTCTCCAGCTAACGATTAAGTGTAGAGACACATAAGAGAATTAATGGAGGACCAAAGGCATTTTTTTGTGCAATACTCCTATGTCAGACTCACAATATAAACTAACATTGAAATTCCAGGTATTTGGGTGCTGAGATTTGTGGAGAAAACTGATACAGTCAGCATTGTCTGTAAAATGAAATGAAAAGAGAAGACAAAGCTTGTCAAAGGCTCCTCCATTGCTATATCTCCAGTGGATCATGAAGAGACAGACCCAACTAAGCAAACACTGTGACCTTCATGCTTTCTGTCCCTGCTGGAGGCTATTAGCTTAAGCCTGGGCCGAAAGCACTCACATTATCCTGTGATCAGCAAAGCCAGGGACCCATCTGCTTGCAGACTAGGCTGTAGAGCACTACCCAGACCATGCAGACAGCATAAAGGAGAGTTTGGGCACCAAGACACCAAGCAAGTCCAGGCTCCCCACTCTGAGCTCATTCTTAAGTGTGCAATTAATCTAAGGTTGGGCAGCTTAAACAAACTGCAGGGTTTATAAAAAATAGACTACTTCAGTTGGAAGGGACCAACAATGGTCATCTAAGTTCAACTGCTTAAGCAGTTCAGGGCTGATCAAAAGTTAAAGCATGTTATTAAGGGCATTGTCCAAAAGCCTTTTAAACAATGACAGGCTTGGGACATTGACCACCTCTCTAGCAAGCCAAAGAAATATTTCCTAATGTCAAGCCTGAATCTCCCCTGACACATCTTTGAACCATTCCCACACATCCTATCACTGGATACCAGGGAGAGGAGCTCATCGCCTCCCTCTCCACTTTCTCTGCCCAGGAAGCTGCAAAGAGCAATAAGGCTGCTCCTCAGACTCCTTTTGTCTGAACTAGACAAACCTGAAGTCCTCAGCTGTTCTTCATAGGACATGCTTTCCAGCCCTTTCATCAGCTTTGTTGCAGTCCTCTGGTTGCATTCAAGTATCTTAACATTCTTCTTAAGCGGTGGAATCCATAACTGCACACAGTACTCAAGATGAGGCCACACTAATGTTAAATATAGCGAGATCATGACCTCTTTTGACTGTCTGGTTTTATGGTGTTCGACGCACCCCAGGATGCAGTCTGCATACCATCTTCTAAGAACCACCTTAAAAACTCCTAACTAAGGCTGCATACATCAGAATGTCTGCACACAAAAGTGCTGTCACAAGTACTAAATTTTACTATTTAGAAGTCTTTCTGCCCTCCAAAGTGCATGTTTCTTATACTTTCTAAAATCAGTAACATCTGGTCACTGGTATGTAGCTCCAACTATGGGATCCCCCACGGAATCATGAAGTCCACTTGTTGCACGACCCTTGCTTTGAAACATGCTGAAGAATGAGGGACCTGGCAAGACTGACATGTGTCCGACATGGCTGAAACTCTCTGCCATCTGAACTGATGACAAGGAGGACAAATGAGCTGCTCCGTCTGGGATTTCTACATCATACCAGTAAGCCTTAACATTTCAAAGGAAATCACAGACATTTTTTCTTGGAGCTCAAGGAAATACCACTACCTGACCTGGTCTGTGGGCAGGAAGAGGTCAAAAGCTTGTATTATCCAGGAAGTCTACCTTTCCCTTCCTGTCCATTTGTAGCAGTACTCCTTGGAGGACAAACCTAACACTTACAGGCTGAGTAGTAGTCAAAGATGGGGTCCTTGCAGAAGGATTTGAAGCGCCAGGTCACCACCACATCCTGTAGCTGAGCGGAGGTGCTATAGTCACACTTGAGGATGACAGTGGCAAATAAGGTGGTATAACGCTCAGCATCCTGCACTGTCACCAGGAGGGAGAGGCAACCTGCAAATGAGAACACAGAAGGCAGTCAGCGGCAAAACAGACCTTACATCACAGTTTTCACTGCACCAGACCAACAATCAAAGTATATCTCCCTCGGCCTCATCGAGGACCTGCAGCTACGGACCTCACCAGTCTCTCTGGTGAAGCCTTCAAGAGTTACAAACCCTGATTAGAATGTGAGTCCCATCTTTCCCTGACAGAAGGCAGCTTGAGCCAGCTGCATTGCCCTGCCTTATGGACTCAATTATTTTCTCCAAAGCAACTATTAGCAGCCAGGATATAGCACATGAACCTGTGTTCTCCTTCTGCAGGAGGAAAACTGTCCCTCCAAGCTGAGGAAGATCATTCATTGGGCCCAGAAGCACACAGGATGGGATTGCTTTGGCTTGTCATCCTAACCAGAAAAGTTCTGCAGTGTTGTCCCTTCATAAATACACCAAATTAATTTTATCACGGTCTTGCTAAGAGAGTCATCAGAATGTGACCAGGAATAAGACAATACAACTTTTGGGCTGTAACATCAGTTAATCTGTTTTTCAGAAATCAGTTAATCTAGTTAACATCAGTTAACTGTTAATCTAGTTAACATCAGTTAACTAGATTAACATCATGATGTAACTAGATTAACATCAGTTAATCTAGTTCAGAACAGCACACATCCAGGCAGTTGCAACCACTAAAGAAAGTTGTACAAAGTTTCTCATAAGCTATGCTTTATTTTAGCCACACTCAGAGACACCTCTATCTTATTTAAACTTTGATAATACAGTAAGTTGCGCTTGTCGTTAACAATAGTGAAGTTATCACCAGTTGCACCAGATAAGGAAATACAAACAGTGCGGAGCAAATGTCTGATGCCCTCTCTGGAATATACCCAGGAGAACAGTGAGGGGTTGCAGTGCTATGCTAGTTGCTTCTTAACTGGGGAACAAAACAGCAGGAAAGGAGGGAAGGAAACGGAGATGCTTGGAAGGTACCAACTGAAAGGGTCTCCATGAACCAACACTTGTTTTTTTGTTGTTATTCTAAGATTTTCCCTCTATTCCATGTTTCAGGATGAGAGCAAGAGAACAAGGAAGTATGTAATAACCTCTGTATTGCAACTGTAAGCATCATTCTTTCAGTGTCCTCTTAGGCTGCACCTCTGCAGTACATTCCAGGCAAATATGAGCTCACCCAGTTTCCACCTGGTGGAAAACACGCTGCAGAGGTGCAACACTGATGCCGCAAGTAAATCTGCAACAGGATGTTGTGAATGCAGTACTTGCTCAGGTTTTGGTCTGAAATGGGCAGCTAGTCAGCCAACTCGAAAGCACAGGCAGAGTGAACTCATTTGCCTTAAAAATACCATGCAAACAGAGAGGATCTGGGTAAACTCCGAGCCCAAGGCTTTTCTGAGAAATAAAATACACACACTTAAACACAGAAGTACTAGCAGCCATGCAAACCTCTAAAACCTCCAAGGATCTCTAGTTCTTACAATGCTGTAGCAAAGTTCCATACTAGTAATGGGTGTTTACAGTTTACAGTTGCTCTTATTTAAGAGCACTGTGCTTCAACAGATCTTGTTTCAGCTTTCATTGTGAAATAGCTGACCTGCAGAATCTTACTCTAGGAAACCACAAGAAGTCGATCCAAAATCAGACTCTCAAGGTTGGCAAAACCTTGATCTCCTTGTTAGTCAAATTAATTTCCATATGAATTCTATCTGACTTGTTGAGAATCATGTAAACATAACAGGTTTTCCATGGGTTTCCTACAGCAGCATCCTTCCGGCAAAAATAAAATACTCAAAATAACTATATGCTTTTCATTTACAGAAACCTGTTCTGAAAAAGAGACAGAGTTGAAAGATTAAGTACTTTATTTTCTAAAGAGATTGAAACCCTGCTGTTCCCACTGGAGGATAGTCTGATGTCAACGCACATCTTATGTTTCATACCAATCTCCTCCAAGAAAACTGAAAAGTTGTGGCATTAAGGCTGGTTTCTAAATTTGGACTGTACTCCACCACATCCTGCTATCCTGGCTGGAAAGAGCAAACCTGGACACTATCAGCCTTGAAAGTTACAGCTATCTCAGGCCTGTGGCTTTTCATTGAAGACACTAACCTTCCGAGCCAGTGAAGCCAAATTTTAGCCAGAACATCATGAGGAACACAGCTGTCAGGCAAGACAATCAACAAGCACACCTATGTATTTCTTTGCTTCTTTTACTGGTTCTCTGTGAAAAACTCAACGTTGGTTTTGGTTTTAAAGCTAACTTTTAGTTTTAAATCCTAATCACCAGCAAAGACCCAGGTGTCCAGGAAGCAAGCCGACCATTTTATTTCCTACAGGAGATCAGAAGCTGTTGGGCAACCTGCAAAGCTTGCCAGGAAGGACTCTGCTTGCTGAAGGCCGCCTGTGGACACGAAGGTGAGCTCCTGCTCTCCATACAAGCATGCACCTAGCAGGTACGGCAGCACTGCAGCCACACCAGATGCCCATAGAGGCTGGGGTGGGAGCTTGTGATAAGCCAGAGAGGAACCCCTCCGTGTCTGCCTCTTGTGCTCCGGTTCAAACCACGCTGGCCGCACACAAAGAGACACTGAAGTCTGCCAGGAAGCAGGCGGCCACTTCCTCCTAGGGCAGCAGGTAGCCGCACCTCTGGGGTAACGAAACTCCTCTCCGGAGGGCTTTTGTACTGAGCTCGGGAGAACCCCGCTCTTCCGCCCGGCGGCGTTGGTCACAATGGGTGTAACAACGCCCGCCCGGGGCCAGGCCGCCCCTTCCCCTCACCACAAGGCCGCCACAGCTCCCCACCACGTTAACCCCGGGCAAAACTCGAGGGCGCCTTCAGGTCCCCGGTGCCACAGGGGTGCCCCAAGGCGGGTGGGTGCCCGGCGGGTGCCGTGCCCCGCCGCCACTCTGGCCCCACTCACCGGCCGGCAGCCAGGCCAGCAGCAGCGCCCACCGGCAGCGCCCGAGCGGGGAC
>JANRGW010003747.1:0-24362 GCA_024733675.1 Psilopsiagon aymara
ATCATCCTCGTGGCCCTCCTCTGGACTTGTTCCAACAGTTCCATGTCCTTTTTATGTTGAGGACACCAGAACTGTACGCAGTAAGTATTAGTTACTCTGAAATCTATTACCATGTGTCTGATTTTCTAATGGAGTCAACTTTTCAGTGAGGCCCTTTCCAGAAAACGAGTTTTAATACTTTACCAGTTCAAGACTTTTAGCTGTGGATTTATTTTCTTGGGCTTCTTTTATTGTTGTGAATAACTATTCATAAGGTAATAAGTCACTTGGTTTACTTTGCAGATACTTCTTGATATTAATTTTGTATTTATGGTCTTGCCTAGACAGGAGACTGGACATGGCTGAAAGAGTTTTATCAAAGGCTGATTGATCAGAAGTGGCAACGAAAAAAGAAGAGTAAAGAACACTGGTACCAGAAGGCTATACTCTCTAAGTTTTTGTATTACAGGTAACCTCATGTCTACATAAATCTTTAATTCTGCACAGCTCCCTTTTGTCTGGTTTCTTGTCTTGAAGTAGATGTTAAAAGTCTATTATGGTCTGTCTTATTTACTGATTTACCCTTATTCAGAGAAAACTGAGGGATGAGATCAGGAAATAATGTGCAAATGTTTTAACAGGAATTGGAGTATTTTAAAGTAAAATTAAAGGGTAACCAGCATGACTTAACTGGGTATTTCAGTATTTCTGAATTTGAGGGAAGAACAGCTTAAAATATACATGGTAGATGGTGGCACCTGTTTTAATTTTGTGAGAGTTTAAGCAATGAACAACTTGTCAACACAGCAATCTTATTAATATATTAATAAAGTCATACTTTAAGAGCAGTGCATCAAATAGAACAGTTCTAAACTGGATCTGTTTGCATGTCATCAACTAAACTTCTTACTGGTGCTTTGTCAGCATTAATGGTGATGGAGCTGCACAGCCTGTTCCTTCCACTTCCAAGCAGCACCAGGAGGGTCCTGTTTCAGGTGAGAGCGATGAAGCAGGAGAGGCCTCCTGGCCAGCTCCTTTTGAAATGCCTTCTTCGTTATCTGAAGATCCAGGTGCCTCTAACCAGGTTAGTGTGTAAAATGTTTTCAATAGCACCTTAGTTTTTGTAGAGATATCTATAGTGAAAGGTTTATTTAAGCTACTGCTGCAGTAGTCTTTGCAGAAAGAAATGAACTAAGGCATTAGAAGAAGTTGGCAGTAGGTGCAATTTAGCTTATGCCAGGGTTTCAGAGCTCTAAATTTCAGAAGTTATTTTTTTCTGTCACTGTAATGCTAAAGACATTTATCTGTGCAGTCTTGAGAAAGAAAACATTTGGAGTAGTCATCAACGACCTTACCTACAAGTAGAAAAATCCGGGGTAATGGTTGGACTTTATGATCTTGAAGCTCTTCCAACCTAGTTGATTCTATGATATTCAGAAGGTGTGTATAGCCTAAAGTTTTGGCCTTCTTTTTAAACCTGCCATTAAAATGAATCTGTTGTGGCCCTGAATTGATGAGGTGAAGAGGAAAATGGAAGATCTGTGAAAATGTCTGCCAAACAGTTAAGGAACAATTACAAATACTTGCTAGGAGATTACAGAATTGGGAAGTTTATAGTAATTATGCAACAAACTAATATTAGGCCCTAATCCAGGCTTTCAGCCTATGGCTAAGCTTATTTATGAAAATTCTTTAATTCCTATGTTGTTTGAGTAATATAAAACAGGAGTTGATTACATGCTTGAGAGGTTGGCAAATCTGTTGCGTTCAGTCTATACTAATTTAATAATGATGCTACAGCTATGCTTAGACAGTATTATCAACTGGTATGCCAAATGACTTAGCTAACTTATGAAGGCTCTAACCTATGTTATCCATAAAATTGAGCTAAAGTGGTAACAGCATGTGTTGTGATGAGATATTCTAAAGTGGAGAAATATTTCAGTGCTTGAAAGCTTTTAGAAAAAGGGTTGCTTCTCTTTTCCACCTTCTTGGGGATCTGTTGCCTAATACAGCCAACTGTAATAAAGAAGCTCTTGTGCGTTTATGCAGCTTCATTTTCTTTAGTTTATAAATAAGGCACCAAAGTCTAGTGTGAGGTGTCCCTGCACATGGCAGGAGGGTTGGAACTAGATGATCTTAAGGTCCTTTCCAACCCAAGCCATTCTAGGATTCTGTAAGACAGAGGCTTTACTTCTGGAGCCTGATAATCTGATGCTGACCCTGGGGTAATAAAGAGTTTCTATAAAAACTTTATGATTTCTTTCCAAAGCTTCTGAGAAGATAAAGTACAAAAGATTGGGATTGGCTACAGAAAAGAATCATTCTAGTCATTGACCAGAGGCTTTTTTTTTTGTTTAATATACATTTATTTAAAGATGCTAAAGGTAAAGGCTTTTCCCTGATATGCTTCTGTTCAGATTATTTTTAATGGCCTGACTTTATCTCAGCAGCAGAATCACTCCTTATCCTTGTGCTTTTCACAGGGAAGTGTGCCTCTTGAACCCTCATATATAGTGGGGCATGTGGCCTCAGCCCCCAAAGAACAAAACCTGACTACTTTGTTCAATGACGGGGAAAACAGTCAGGTATGCTATCTGTGAAATTTGAGCTCAAACACTGAACCCCCAGTTTAATCAAACCTTTTGCAATCTGGTCTAAATTGGAACCAAGAGAAAAACTAAGTCCCCTGTAGAAGTAGCTTTTGTGGCATCTGCAATCTCTCTTTTAAGCTAATGTGAACGCGTAGCGTAGTTCATTATGTGCTGTCTTGTCTTTGCTGCTTTTCCTTCTTGCTTCCTCATAATTCCACAGAGTGTCCTACAAAATAAGTTTTATACTCTAGTGATTTATAGACCAATTTTTTTCTCTCAATGAAGGGCCTCAAAAATGACTTTGTCCGTAATATCTTGTGGACCTTTGAAGACATCCACATGTTAGTAGGATCAAATATGCCTATATTCGGAGGTGGGAGATACCCTGCTGTGAGCTTGCGTCTCAGGTGAGGTTTGAATTTAATGAAATCGATGTGCCAGGCTTGTTGGATGCGATGATTTGCTTCCTGTTTATCTCTGCATTTTGTGTGATTGACTCTTACTTTTTACACGCAGCTTAAAGAAAAAAAATTCCTCCTTTAGACTTAAAGGATGTGATGTATAGGAAAACGGAAAACTATGGGGTTTGTTAAACCTAATAAAGATACTAGATTTCTACAGGGTTTTTCTTTCATTTTCTGCCTGTGGAATTTAAATACCAGCACTGCCTTTCTTAGAATAAGTTTCCTCTGCAGCCATTTTGCTATATATATCTATATACATATTGCATATGTATATATTGTAAATATATACTTTATCTATCCACAAATAGATGTGTGCACTATTAAAAAAAAAGAGTAAGCTGCTACACACTTTACATTTACATTTTTATATATATGTGTATATATATGTATTTATATATGTGTGTAATATATATACATATTCATATATGTGTGTGTGTAATATATATAAATATATCTAACTTTCCCCAGCAAGACCCAGCACTAGGACTTTAAATGTTCTGCAGGTTTTCCTACCTCTGTATTTTTTATTTGATCACACTGGTGGTTTTCAGTCTTCCCTGATTTCAGTGTGAATATGGAGTCTTAAAACACTTCTGTAGATCTACTCATCAGTTTAATTCTATTGCTGCTTTTATAAGAGGGCACTGGTACTTCTACAGGGGTTCTGAATTTCAGTAACTGCCAGTTGGCATAAGTACTTAAAACTTGTGACTGTACTAGTACTGAATTCTGATTTACTGTTCACCAATACTTTGTTGATCACTTGATTATTAATCTTTCTGTTCCTGCCTACGCATAGGCAAAGAATGAGCCAAAACTTGAAACCCATTTGGTGTATTTGTCATCTTTTTAAGATGTGTAGGAATTTAACACCTTGCTTTGGACAACATTGTGGTAGTTCTGGGGGAAGGCTTGTGCTAGAATTACTTGCAGTTAGTGCTGCTCTTCCTTTAGAACTTAAGTACTTGGTATCTAAGTAATAGTGTGATATCTGAAGCTTGTTAAGGTTTTGGTATAAATGTAGGCAAAAACTCAGATTGCTGTGGGAAGTGGAGTGTATTCCATTGGAGAGATCAGTACATCTGCTTTGTTTGCTATAACTCATTGTTATAATGATTTACAAATACTTGTTTTAGTATCCATCCACTCTCAGGTGGCTCAAATCTAAATCCCATTAGTAAACATCCCTAATATTTTCTGAAGAGTAAATAAAGACTTAAATAACACCATCAATATTTGATTTTAGGGATAACAACAAGCCAATAAACGTGCTAACAGGAATTGACTATTGGTTGGACAACTTAATATGCAACGTACCAGAGCTTGTGATGTGCTTTCATGTAAATGGAATTGTTCAGGTGAGTCTGGCTCTTTGCATTATGTCTAGGTTAATCCATTCTTCAGTTCCTGGAATTGATCCAAATGTAACAGATACCATTCTAGTCTTACTGTTCTGACAAAAGATTACAGAAAATCCCTTATTGCAGAATGAGAAGCATCTGCCCTTCAATGTTAGCTTTCAATGACAAATTGTCAGCTTACAATGACAGAATACTGTTGTATTTTTATTCCTTCCTTCCATGCATGCAAGATTCCCCCTTCTGTATGAGCAAAGGCAAAAATAAGAAATATAGCAATAGAAATGCGTCAGTTTCTTGAATCGTAAAAATCTGTCGTGTTCACTTGTCATGATAGATGCATAGGTTTTAAACCTTTGTTTTTACTGTTTTATAGTAGTCCACACAAACTAGCAGGGAAACCTGGAGAGAGACATCTTACAAGGGCATGTAGGGACAGGACAAGGGGGAATGGTCTACAACTGCAAGAAGGTAGATTGAGATGCAGTATTAGGCAGAAGTTCTTCGCTATGAGGGTGCTGAGGCGCTGGCACAGGGTGTCCAGAGAAGCTGTGGCTGCCCCATCCTTGGCAGTGTTCAAGGCCAGGATGGACACAGGGGCTTGGAGCAACTGCTCCATTGGAAGGTGTCCCTGCCTGTGGCAGGGGCTAGAGCTGCATGAGCTTTAAAATCCCTTCCAACACAAACCAGTATCATTCCATGATTTTCTGTAGCACATCCTGGTAGCATGTGTTTGCTGACTAAGTTTCATTGAAGTAACAGTTAGATGTTGCACCTTCAGCACTTTTTTATCCTTCTGTTCTCCATAGCTTAGGGTCCCTTCCTTGGGGGACAGTCCATGAACTGTCACAGTGTCCAGCCTTCAAAGGGGTACAGGATATCTGCTCCACTGTAGACCTGCATGGGCTGCAGGGGGGCAGCCTGCCTCACCATGGTCTACGCCACAGGCTGAAAGGGAATCTCTATTCCCCTGGAGCATCTCTTCCCCTCCTTCCTCACTGACCTTGGTGTCTGCAGAGCTGTTTCTCTCACATATTCTTACCCAGTTCCCAGCTGCTGTTGCACAGCAATTGTTCCCTATCTTAAGTACGTTATCCCAGAAGCACTACCACCATCACTGCTGGGCTCAGCCTTTGGCCAGTGGGTGGGTCTATCTTGAAGCCTGCTGGAACTGGGTGTGTTGGACATGGGGAAATCTTCTGGCATCTTCTCACAGAATCCACCCTTTTATAAGTGAATGACTGAATGAGGTGCTGCTGAAAATCTGAAGGCACTGATTGTAAAGGGAAAGCTTTGAAAACAGATAAACTAAATTTTTGTGTTCTGCTGGGCTTACAGTGAAGTGTCCCTGCCCATGGCAGAGGACATGGAATTGGATGATCTTAAGGTCCTTTCCAGCCCTAACTATTCTATGATTCTATGACACTGTCATAATAATGGAGCCTTTCTTGCTTGTCACAGAAGTGAATCCTCTTTAAAGCTTTTATTGAGTTTTTATTTAGTATTTTATTGGGTATTCATGTTATTTTATTAATCCAGATTTGCTTGCTTTTAGAGTAAATCGTAGAAAGTAACTCAGTAGTGATAGGACAAGGAGTAACGGGTTCAGACTTAAACAGGGGAAGTTTAGATTGGCTATGAGGAAGAAGTTCTTTACTGTAAGGGTGGTGAGGCACTGGAATGGGTTGCCCAAGGAAGTTGTGAATGCTCCATCCCTGGCGGTGTTCAAGGCCAGGTTGGACAGAGCTTTGGGTGGCATGGTTTAGTGGGAGGTGTCCCCGCCCATGGGAGGGGGGTTGGAACTGGATGAGCTTAAGGTCCTTTCCAACCCTAACTATTCTGTGATTCTATGACACTGTCATAATAATAGAGCCTTTCTTTCTTCTAGCAGTCAACATAAACGCTGATCTATAGATTTTGGGGGAGTATGTAGCAGAAAACCCTCCTAATCTTGAATCTCTCAACATGTGTTCTTTGCAGAAATATGAAATGATCAAGACTGAAGATATTCCCAATCTGGAAAACTCTAATTTTTCTACCAAAGTGATAAAAGATATTGCTCAAAATATCTTATCTTTCCTGAAATCAAATTGCACCAAAGAAGGCCATACATATTGGTTGTTTAAAGGTACGTTGATTTAGATAATTTGGAAAAAAATTATATTAATGGCATTTGATAATGGATGGTTTTGTCTTTCAGCAAGTGGGAGTGATATAGTAAAGCTCTATGATTTAACCACGCTCTGTGAAGAAACAGAAGACAAATACCAAAACCCTTTCACGATGCCAGTGGCAATTCTTCTATACAAGTGAGTTGTTATTTTCTTATTCTTAGTAAAACTTAGTTCTTGATGCATTTATATTAAGAATGCAGACCAAAATCTAAGAAATTAAAATCTTTTGCATCTAAGCCTAAGTCTCACAAAGTCAAAACAGTTTTTTTCTTCTTCACCATTTCTCTGTGTAAATGGCACTATTGCTGAGTAAGTCTTGGAGATCCATCATAAAGTTTGGGAGACTTACATTTGCGGTAGTATCTTCTCCAGCTTTTTTCCTTCAAACTCAAATTATCCAGCTATTTACTGTTTTGTTCAACTTTCAGGGTTGCTTGCAATATGATGTTGAAGAAAAACCAGAACAAGAAACACTATGGCACTATCAGAACCTTGCTCCTTAATTGTCTGAAGCTTCTGGACAATGGCAGACATCCTCAAGTAAGAATTATGCAGTCTCACTCTTGTAGCTTTGTGTAAATGTAATAGAAATGCTGTCACCTGGTAATATTTTGTGTGGTACTTTCCAATCCCTTTGCAAGGGACAAAATTTAGATTTATTTATAGACCTAGAAATTATTTTATGTTAAAGAAGCCCCTATGTTTGTTTTTAATTGCTAGACTTCACTGACCCTCAGTGCTGCATGCATCTTCTGCTCTAAAAAGGAACTTGTCATTACATTTGCTTTTTTGCTGTCATTCTCAAAGAGCCCTTTTGTGTTTGGAAGCTGTACAGACGCTGAAGCAGATCTTGGCTAGATAGCGTTAAATGTGAATACAAGAACACTTTTACTCTGAAGTGCTTGAAAGTTGGCACAGGTCAATAAAAGATGTTACAGAGTCTCCATCCTTTGAGATACTTGGAGCCCAATTGGGCGTGATCCTGAGCACCCTGCTTTGGGCAGGGGGTTGGGCTGAACAGTCTCCAGGAGACTGTTCTGTGGTAGGTGAAAGAGTTGGAAATACAACCTCAAACTCTTGATCTCCTCATGTGGGACTGTTTATCAGTCATGTGTACCTTAAGATGCTCTGCACTTTCATCAGCAATAAGAAAGGTAATGGAAAGGAGATGAAGCTGTGTTGACCTCCTTTATTCCAGATACTTGATTCTGGTTCTTTCCTAAGAGAAAAGGAATCCAGGTGCTCTGAAAGGCAAGCAGTATGTTAAAGTTTAGTGAGGTAAAGGTGTGGATATCTTAAGTATTACCGCTGCTGGTTGTGTTAGCTTTTGTTTTTAGTTGCAGAAGATAATGGAGTGTGCTGCTTTCTCAATGGGATTTTCTGTCTATTCCTCTTAAATGGAGTTAACACGTTGATACTCCCTTATGAAACTCAATTCCTCAAAATGTAAACTGGGCTACTGCAGGAGGCTTGGAAATTGAGTGAGCTGGAGTTGCTTTATGCAGGCTATAGTGCACTAACATGGTAACTTACCATGTTTACTATTTATAGACAGCACATCATACCTTTCAAAGAGAAATACCTGAAATCTAACGCAAAGTATAACTCAACTTACTTGTCTGTTCTATGTTTAAGCTGGTTTCAACTAAAAATTCATGCCAAAAATATGTTTAAAATGTTTTACAAGAGGAGACATGGCATGTATTAACTACACTAGAAGCTCTTGAAATTTTTTTGCTTGCATAAGGTTCTTTCCTCATTTGCATCTTGTGACCCACAAAGCCTTTTTTTATCTTGTGTCAGATTTTACTTGTCTTGCCTGAATTAGGACAAGTGGAGAAGCAAAAGCTTCTCTGAAGGCAGCTGTGGTTTGAGAGAATCTGTCAAAGTCAAAAGCTGCAAATAAACAAGAAGTTTTTTAGGGTGGTGCTAAAAGAACAAAATGAGATTGTCAAGAGCTGCTCTTACATATTTATTCCTCTTTTAAGGAGAAAACCCTGAAGCTGTCATGGGCAAATATGGTCTATATTCCAGATTTAACCTGTATACCCTACACTTGCAGCGCAAGAGATGAAGACCTTGTAAGGTGTATAGTTGACAACATCCTGTCTGCAGATACTTGTTTCTTAAATAACCTCAAAAATTCAGTACTCAAACATATGATTGTACAATGTGTGTGTATATGGGCTGTATGTATACGTTATCCAACACCAATTTGTTTGTGCTCTTTACTCCTTATTCTAAGACTGTTTATGTTGCCTCTCAAAAGAAAACAGTAATTTGAATGCAGCTCACTGATTTTATTTTTCTCTTCCTTTAAAAAGATTATTGCTTCAGCCAACTACATGCTGTCCGAGCTTTTTCAGTTGGATGAACCTAAAAAAGAAGACAGTACAGACTTCCCTATCAATGGAAATTCTGACGAAAGTTACAGCGAGGAAGAGGAAGAAATGCCAGATAGTGATGAAAACGGTTCTTACAGTAACAGCTCTGATCCACCAGATGACAATAAAGCAGTCGCTATAATCAAATCTGTTGGAGAGTTATCAGTACCAGAGAAGTACAAATCTGTTCATCGAATACGGGTAAGTGAAGCTCTGGTGTTTTTAAGGGTGTTCTTGAAAGATCCAGTTCATGCAGCAAAGTTTGTCACTGAAATTAGATTTGACTGCAAGTTAACTGGGACATGAGACAGTTGGGAAAGAAACTTTTTCTTTCTTTCATGGGCTGCTCATAAATTTGAGGTCTTTAAATTTTACAGTAAAGCAGGTTCAATTTTCTCTCTTCTTTTGCTTCTACTTTACCCTAGTAGAAAACAAAAGCACCCACCCCTCCCTCAGGAAAAGCCCAAGGTATTGAGTTGTTCAAAGGTGATGCAAGTACAACTTTGATTTATAGGCTGAAGAAATTATTTCTGCATGGTATTGATCTGCTTATTTTCCTGGGTTTGCTTTGCAGACCATGTGTAATTACTGTTGTGGAATAGAATCATCTATTTTCTTTGCATTCTCTTTGGGATTGACAGGAGAGACCAAATAGAGGAACAGATACGTGAACTGTTCACTGTGATAAAGGAAAGAAACACTGTGTCTGTTTTTAGTGAGGAGTTCTTGTCTTCCATTAACACATTTTCTTAATGTTAGCTCTCACTTCCATCTTTTAACCACTAGTTTTCATATTTCATGTATTGACACATATTCTTTCTTTCTCTGCTGCCCCTCAATGAAGCCAAGCTGTGCATTTCCTGTGTGCCATGGCACTGAAGAGCGCTGCAGGTTGGTGCTCAACTATGTCCTGGAGGTGAGTTTACTGTTGACTCTCTAATGCCATTCCACCAACTACCCAGTTCTTGAATGCTGTATTTCCTTAATACTGCTTTCTTAGAATCTCAGACTGGGTTGAAAGGGACCTTAAAGCTCATTCAGTTTCAGTCTCTGCCATGGGCAGGGACACCTTCCACTGGAGCAGTTGCTCCAAGCCCCTGTGTCCAATCTGGCCTTGAATGCTGTCAGGGATGGGGCAGCCACAGCTTCTCTGGGCACCCTGTGCCAGCGCCTCAGCACCCTCACCGGGGAGAACTTCTGTCTAAGCTCATCTTAGTCTCCCCTCTGGCAGTTAAAGCCATTCCCCTGTCCTGTCCCTCCATTCCTTGTCCAAAGCCCCTCTCCAGGTTTCCTGCAGCCCCTTCAGGCACTGGAGCTCCCTTCAGGCAGTGGAGCTCCCTTCAGGCAGTGGAGGTCTCCACTTCAGGAGCCCCCTCCTCTCCAGGCTGCCCCAGCCCCGCTCTCTCAGCCTGGCTTCAGGGCAGAGCTGCTCCAGCACTCAACGGCATCTTCATTCCCCCTTCTGGACTCACACCAACAGCTCCACATCCCTCTTGTGTTGGCAGCCTGTCAAGTTCACCTCTCAAGGTGAATTAAATTACTACTTCTTTCTTCAGGGCTTAAAGTCTGTTGACAGCAGTGTTAAGAAAGAGAGTGACCTTCCTGCAGCTGACCCCAGCACTCCAATCCCCTTGAAATATGAAGATGAATCCACTAGTGGTGGTCCCGAGTGTCTGGAAAAACAGATGGCATTATTTTTAGACAAAAGTAAGTTGTACTGTGGGGCAAATAAGACCTTTCCAGTGCCAACAAAAACTGCTGCTACTTTTTGATTGCCAAAGAAATCTACTTTTCAAGTCACTAATGACATGACTGCCTGAGCAAATGTAGTATACCACAAACGGGACAATACTGTTCTCTTTTAAATATGAAGAGAGGAGCTTATTTGGGATATTTTGCTTATCAAAGCATCTGCTATTAGTAAACTCACCATTTTACTGGACCCTATTTAGATGTGGTTTGCAAGTGGCTTCCATAAGGTCCTCATATATGGGGGTTGGTATGTAGAGCACTGCAGGTTGAGTGGGTTGTTTTCATGGGCTTTGTGGTTTTGGGAGGGGGGGTTTGTTTGTGACTTGGAAGTTTTGTAGCAGGGCTCACTTCTGGCAGGTTTTTCTGTTATATGAGGCTTGCTGATGAATTGCATATAAACTATTAATTAGGATTTTGTCTTCTCTCTTTGCCTCCATAATTGTGGAAGGAAGCAGCAGATAAAAGATGCTTTTGTTTGCTTAAATAGTCCAACTCCTGAAGTCTCAGGCTAAAGTCTGTTTTATTTTTCCTCTGGTGTTCTATACAGAGGTATAAGGAAGAGAACCCTTCTTGTAGCAGCAGACCTCTCTGCAGGGTGAGAAGCCCTGTAAGCACAACCATGAAAGACATTTGTCTTGCATATTTTTATGATACTTTATTCTCCCTTCCTTTTAAGATTCCCTAAATAGAGAGCAAATTCAGGTTTGAGCTATTCATTTAAGTGTTCTTACGTCTTTCTTCCAATTTTCTGATTATCTGTGGGATGTCAATGACCTGGAGATGTTTGTGTGTGTTTAACTTTTATTGGCTGTATGACCGCAGAGTTTAACTCCTCCATCAGAAGGTTACATTGTGTTGCACAGATTCTGCACAGTACTGTTAACATGGGCTGTTATCTAATTTTTAGCAAGGCCTACAGAATAATTTCACCACAGCTCAGCAGGCACAAAGTGCTGATTCCAGCTTTCCTGCAGCCAGGCTCTGTCTTCTCCCTTCACAATGTGGAACTGATGACACACTGCAGCTGCTTGCCAGCTGGCAAGGAGAATGTTCACATGTTAACTTCTGTTTAGAAACAAGTGTTTCCTGGGGGATATGGCGAAGAAATATTGCACAGAGCTTAAAAAAATAGCAATTATTTGGTATCTGGATTGATGCTGGAGCTCTTCCATGGAGTAGCAGCTTGTTTAGGTCATAAGGATTGAATTAAACACATTAAAAAGCAGTTCAGATGTAAAGAAGAAACTTTTGTTTCTCCAGTGGATGTTTTTTTTCTGCGATACAGATTATGGAGTTCCTGTGCTACGTGTGTATATAGACAGACATACAGAAAGGATAGATGGTCCTAATTCAGTTTCTAACTTGAAGAGAACTACTTCTGAACAGTAAATGGATACAGTGTATGTGTGCACTGTGGAATTAACTGCTTGAGTTGTTGCTGTGTTAGATTTGTCTTAGCGTAAATGTATAGTTCTGGAACTTACTAAAGATAGTGGGCTTGCAAGTCAGGACTTGTAGGTCCACCTATAAGCACGAGACTTACTTCTGGGCGCAGATTTTGTCAGATATGTTCTGTCCTTTAGTACACCTAAAGTCAGTGACTTTTCTGGGTCCTTGACCACTGCAGCATCACAGAATCATGGAATGGTTTGTGTTGGAAGGGACCTTAAAGCTCCTCCCGTTCCAACCCCCTGTCAGGGGCAGGAATGCCTTCCACTGGAGCAGATTACTCCAAGCCCCTGTGTCCAGCCTGGCCTTGAGCACTGCCAGGGATGGGGCAGCCACAGCTTCTCTGGGCACCCTGTGCCAGCGCCTCAGCACCCTCACAGGGAAGAACTTGTGCCAAAGAGCTCATCTCAGTCTCCCATCTGGCAGCCAAATAAAGAACTTTCATAATCTTATGCTGAGGATGTCTTGAAATGAATGTGAAAGAGACACTGTTTCGCCTTGTAGGAAGGACCAGGTTGTCCAGCTCCTTCTGTGCTGGAGGCTAAACCCACACACAGAGGCCTTCTCACCTTGAGCCTGTTCATACAGAAATAGAGCATGTATTGTAAGGTTTTTTTCTTTTCTACTGTCACCTAACAGAATAGTCTTGGCCATTGCACCCATGTTTTAAAAGCTATTAAAGTATGAGAGGTTAGAATGTCCCAAAATCAGGGTTCTTTACCTGATTCACAGAAAACTGACTAACATACAGGGTCAGGTTATTTATATCATGTCTGCACAGAGATGGGTGCTGGATGGTAACTGCACAGAGCCAGTATACGCCCTCAGTCTTTCAGCCATCCTCTTTTATACATTTCAAATAGTGAAAATCAGTGTTTTTCATATATATGAAAACCAGTCTGTGATCACGGACTCTTGCATAGTGAAATGAATTTATACTGTGTCTTTAAAAAAGAGATGAGAGAATGTATGTTCTTTGTGCAGGGTCTCTGAATAGTTAGGGTTGGAAAGGACCTTGAGATCAGCAAGTTCCGACCCCCCTGCCGTGGGCAGGGACACCTCACTCTAAGCCATGGCATGCAAGGCTCTGTCCAGGGCCAGGGGTGTGATTTTTAGTATTACAAGGAACCAAGTTCTTAGGAACACAATTGTCTTCTGTTTTGCTGAGCTTTTCAAATTACTTCTGCCTTCCTAATCTTTGTGAAATTGCTTGTTACTCTTCTGATCCAGATGGTTCCTTTATCAGTCTTTTACCTCTTCTCAAGGTCTGTGAGTTTATAAGGAAACATTGGTATTTTTCCCCTTGCTCCATTGAATTCCAAACTCAGGATTTTCAAGCTTTCACACACATAGTCCTTTATAAAATCTTAAGTACTTTGCTGGATAACAACTGCACTGTGTTTGAAAAGCTGTTTAAGGTAGGAGAGTTCAGTTGCATTATCTCTTTTCTCACTGTATTTGGGCATCCCACTATCAGGTGGAGTACATGGAAAAATTCCAAGTATTGAGCCCATTTTGCAGATGAAGAATGTAGTGGCAGACAGGTTGGCATAACTACTTGTGCAGAACTTTAATAAGGCAATTTACGTTCTGTCTGTATGCTGATGAAGTTGTGCCCAGCTCTGACATATGTTAGGGAGATGAGATTTACTAATGAGGCTCTGTTCATGTTACAGTGGGCTCGTTTCAGAAGGGGAAGCATTCCAGTCAGTCAGGAATGATTCCTGGATCATGGCAATATAAAATGAAACTCCAGCTCATTCTGAAATCCTCAAAGGCTTATTATGTCCTGTCTGATGCTGCCATGATTTTACAGAAGTATGGGAGGGCCTTACGATACATCAAGCTGGCATTGCAGTGCCATGGTAAGTGCCTAGAATATACCTGTACCATTGTCCATATATACCTTTCATGATAGCAGATTATTTTCTTGTGCATGATTTATCCTAGTGGCATGCAGCAAAAAGTCTGACAACTGTGTGTTTAAGTATACTAAGTGTCCAGTTTGTTACTCATGAGTGAAGCTTGTAGTAAGAAAAACCTGGTAGAAAGGTGCTCGCCTTTTGATTGGGGAACTGAAAGTGCAGGTTAGCTTCAAAGAACTTGATGTTGGGAGACTGAGTCCTGGTGCCATGACCGAGATGGTGTTCTGTGGTCTAAGTGCTATCACTGCAAACAGATAGCAGATGATAGCTTGCAGTGATTTCCAGTTTGTCCCTGGAAATGCATGGTGCTTCCTGTTTCATCTAAATATATTCCTGACTCTCAGAAATAGAATCATAGAATAGTTAGGATTGGAAAGAACCTTAAGATCATGTAGTTCCAAAGCCCGTGCCAAACTTCTTCATCAGCTGAGTTAGATGAATGAAGTACAGCTTCAAGTATTGCAAAGGAAAATAAAGTAAAATCAGGCTGTTCTGAGTATTACTGCTATATACTGAGAATAATTGGCGAATGGCATTAGCTTAATACTGTAGTGCTGCTATTTTGCTTCCATGTTTGTAGAGCTTGGGGTGGGTGGAGGCTTATAAAGCAAGAACACTTGATCTTAATACAAAGCATCAACATGTTTACTAATAACTCCGAGCATTCTTCAGCTTTCAGTGGCTCAGAGATTAGAGAATTGAGTTTGAGCTTTACCTTTTCAACATTAATATTTCAGGCTGTATCTTTTTTAAGTTAATCTGTAGGAAGTCAGTTTTCCTTTAGTCAAACCTGAGATGAGCATTTGGAATTACCGGATTCACTGTTCATCTTGGACAACAGAGTTGCTCTTTGGAAACTATCAACTTGTGTAGAGCAACAATGACTTTAAAATAGGTTAGTTCTTCTAGGAAGAGCATGTGTTGCCTGCACATCGAATAATGGTGGCAGGTACCATGAAAACTAATTATGTTGTCAGTCTGAGTGATACCTTTTAACGTTTAATCCTTTTTCTTTCCCTCTCTCTCATTCATGGGGTTTCTTTCCCAATAGATACATACTGTTGCCTCTGTGCCAGCATGCTTCCTGAAGTGTTGGTGTTTCTTTGCCAGTGCTTAACCCTTTGTGGAGATATCCAACTAATGCTTGCTCAGAATGCAAACAACAGGGCAGCATATCTGGAAGAATATAACTACCAGACGAAAGAAGATCAAGAAATACTACACAGTCTTCATAGAGAATCCAGGTGCCAAGGTATGATGCTGATACAAGAACTGCCTTAATGTGACAGCCAGAAGTAATGTCATTGTGCTTCCTCAAAGCCATGCACTAGTAACATTGCTGGAGGAGGGCTTATTATGCTTCAGTTGTGTTTTCTTCAGAGAGAGCTTATCATGCCTGTCATACATAAGGAGGTTGCCAAGATACATGACTTACCTGAAGCTGTAAAATAGCTCCAGACAGTAATTGTTCAAGTACTCTGTAGATGGTCTGACACTGATTTTATACTTGGTCATCTTTTCAGCACTTAAGACTATCACAAGTTTCAATTTGTTTGGAATTACTGTTTGACATGCAAGTGTGCATTTTGTTTTCTAGTGTTTGCCTGGGCTACAGATTTGTCCACAGACTTGGAATGCCAGCTCTCTGTCAGCTGTAAATGCTATGAAGCTGCTTATGAAATTCTACTCTTCAGCAATTTAAAAAACCAGAACCCAGAGCAGCATGTACAGGTACTAAAGAGGATGGGTAACATCAGGAATGAGATTGGAGTGTTTTACATGAACCAGGCTGCTGCAGTGCAGACCGAGAGAGTGGGCAAGTATTCATTATTCCCCTTCTTATTTCACAGAGCTACAACGGTGATCATGTTCACTAATAGTGCAAGAAATCTTGAGTATTTCCGATTATAAAGAAGACATTTAAGTGACTTTGTACAGTAAATACTTCTCTGTAATTGATGTTATGCAACTTTAAGTATTTGCCTGCAGTAGGTTACTTTGCCTTGTACATTGTACTTAATTGAGCCTAAACTGAGTAAGGGAATCTGTGGCTTTGGAGAAATTCTTTGAAGTGTGTAGAATGCCCTCAAAAAATATGATGGAAACTTTAAACCAACTCAGTTATAAAAGGGAGAGTGTGATGCATTCGTGATGTGTTTGGTTTAGCACAGCAGGGTGCTATGTGTAAGCTTAATCTAAACGTAAGAATAGCTTCAGTAAAGTCATATTATGAACGTTTTGGTAAGGAAATCCTTGGAAGCTTTGCTTCCTGTTTTATTTTTGATGGTTTCCTCTTGAGAAAATAGAGGTTACCTAGGCTTATTTTAGGGTAAGGTATTTCTGGTTTTGCTTTTGAAAGCAAAACCAACAATGTCTACAAGTAAGAGTTATGTAAATTAGAACAAATGAAAAGCTGGTGGTTCAGTGTAAACAGCTCCACTCTCCCAAGTACCAGCTGATTGCTGTCACCTTTGTCCAATTAATATTTGAAGGATTTGGGTTGGACTTCCAATCTTGTCATTTTTCATCATAGAATCTGAGACTGGTTTGGGTTGGAAGGGGCCTTAAAGCTCATTCAGTTCCAACCCCCTGCCACGGGTAGGGACACCTTCCACTCGACCAGGTTGCTGCAAGCCCCAGCCAACATGGCATGCTGGATGCATCTCCATGGATCATCTCCATGTTTTTGCAGAACTGCTCTTTAGCTGAACTCAAAGCTCAAATTCTGAATTTCACTTGTCTGTAAAAGTAATTTTTTAGTTGTTTCATACTGTAAGCTCATAGAAGTAATTATACCTTGAATATTACTGGGGGGGGCGAAATCTGGTTTATCCTGTTAGTTTCCCCTGGTTTTTGTGTGTTGTGTTACTATAATTCTTCGAAAGCACAGTGAATGTAATAGTGCACTTGAGGTATTGAGATTTTCATAAATCTGAGGAGTTTCTTTAAAAGTACTTTCCAGAATCATTTACCTCCCTTAAATTCTAAAAGGCCATTTACAAGAGAAAGAATGTGATGCTGTGTTTGCTCAGTACCTTTGAAGAACTTGCATGGGATCCTAACCCTAGTGTCTTAACCCTAGTGAGTAAAACCGTATCGATGACAGAGCAGCAGCTCTGGAAGAAAAGCTTCTCTTGCTTTGAAGAAGGAATCCAGAACTTTGAGTCGATCGATGATGGGACCAACGCTGCTCTTCTGCTCTGCAACACGGGACGGCTGATGCGGATTTGTGCTCAGGCCCACTGTGCAGCTGAAGGGGACTTCAAAAGAGAATTTTCTCCAGAAGAGGCTCTTTATTATAATAAGGTAACATCAGACTAATTTTAGAATGGCCCATTAATGTGCCTTGTACTGTAGAATATTTGTAAGTATCTGTGAGTCCTGATGTGGTAACATGGGATCATCCCTGGAAGTGCTCAGGGTTAGATTGGATTGGGCTTGGAGCAGCCTGGGCTAGTGGAAGGTGTCCTTGCCCATGGCAGGGGATTGGAATTGGATGATCTCTAAGGTGCCTTCCAACATAAACCATTCTAGGGATACCTCTGCAGCTTTCAGATTTTCCTAGTCCTTGCTGTAATGGCTTCAGTATTGTTGTCGAGGTTTGATTTCATTGCTCTGATACATAAAGTGCTGTGACATTCAGATCCTGATGTTGGATGGTCTGCAATACTTCACATAAAGGAGATAGAATGCATGGTCAGGATTAAAACTATGACCAAAATGAGTGTAAATAAAATACTGAAGAAGGCTCAGATATTTTGGGATGCTTTCTTGAGAATAAGCCAAATTAATTTCTAGTTGCTATAAATACAGGCAGTAACTATGTACATATATTTCTTTGTCATCTGTAGGCTATTGACTACTACCTGAAGGCATTAAGATCATTGGGTAGGAGAGACGTGCATCCAGCTGTCTGGGATTCTGTGAACTGGGAGCTGTCTACTACGTATTTCACTATGGCCACTCTGCAGCAGGATTATGCTCCATTATCTAGAAAGGCTCAGGAACAGGTAATAAAAAGTGTTTGTGACAACATCAGACAAAATAAGCTATTGTCTTCCTGCAAAACTGAACCATGAGCAAAATTGGTACTGGGATGAATTCTAAACATTTATTAGATTGAAAGCTTTCTGTGAAGTATTTCTTGCAAACCACAAAATGTTTAATCACTTGTGGCTCCAAGTTTTGCTTAATGAAACGAAAGCAGCACAAGCAGAGATTTAAGCCTTGCACACGCTGCTGTTCTAGGTTCAAAGTGCCCACACTACATCTTTTTGTTTCATTTTGTAGATAGAGAAAGAAGTTAGTGAAGCCATGATGAAGTCCTTGAAATACTGTGACATTGATACAGTGTCTGCACGACAGCCTCTCTGCCAGTACCGGGCTGCAACCATCCACCACAGACTTGCTTCGATGTACCACAGTTGCTTGAGAAACCAGGTATTGTCATAAACTGATTGGGTTCCATACTTAATGTGTCCAGTGTGCATGGAGATTGATATCCAACCTGGCTTTGAACACTGCCAAGGATGGGGCAGCCACAGCTTCTCTGGGCACCCTGTGCCAGTGCCTCAGCACCCACACAGGAAAAAACTTCTGCCTAAGAGTTCATTTCAGTATCCTCCCTGGCAGGTTAAAGCCATTCCCTCTTCTCCTGTCCCTACAGGCCCTTGTCCAAAGCCCCTCTCCATGTTTCTTGTAGTCCGTTCAGGCAGTGGAGCTGCTCTAAGGTCTCCCCTTCAGGAGTCTTCTTTTCTCCAGGCTGAACCAGCCCAGCTCTCTCAGCCTTAAAAATGTTTCTTTTAAAAGTGTAGTCTGTCCTTCATAGAGTGTATTGAGCTTTGGGGTCCTCTCTATTTGAAGTAATTCTGCGCTCACGTGACAGAAGCTGTTGGTAATAAGTATGTTCTTCGGTTTGGTTTTGTGTCCAAACCAGTCTGCTGACACTTCAGACAGCCTTCTACTTTGTGTATAATTTAATAAAGCCTTTGTGTAGACTTCCATGTTGCTTTCTCATCTCCCTTCTGCCCCCTGGCCCATATTGTTCTTTATAGTTAACTTAGTTACAGTTGGTGTGTATTTGTTAGAAGGATCTATGAAATCAGAGTAGCTTTAGAGATGGCAGGATGGTGATTTTGGAGAAGTGCAGACAGATGAATTGTTATGAAATGAGGTGGGAAATGATTGTTGGCACCTCATCTACAAAGTTACACGTTTATTTCTAATGGTTACCTCATGAACATACAAACTGTCTGGGATTTACGATGTCCCCTCCTTTGCAGGTTGGTGATGAACATCTGAGGAAACAGCACCGTGTACTGGCTGATCTCCATTACAGCAAAGCAGTACGACTCTTCCAGCTCTTGAAGGATGCTCCCTGTGAGTTACTTCGTGTGCAGCTGGAAAGAGTGGCATTTGCAGAATTCCAGATGGCGAGTAAGTCTAGCTCTGGCTTTACTACGACAGCTTTCCAAACTACCATTACCTATTTAATTGCATTTGTACATAACTTTGTATATGAGAGCAGGAGTAATCTGCTCCTCAGAATAGTACTTTCTTCAGGAGAGGAGAAACAGTTTTATCTTACTGGTTTTCAGTTGACTAAGAC
The DNA here is from genome assembly GCA_024733675.1 of Psilopsiagon aymara. Taxonomy (NCBI): domain Eukaryota; kingdom Metazoa; phylum Chordata; class Aves; order Psittaciformes; family Psittacidae; genus Psilopsiagon; species Psilopsiagon aymara. The sequence continues at coordinate 19,688 of JANRGW010003747.1, forward strand.
AGTACTTGCTTGAAATCTTTGGATGGAATTAAAATTGGAATCTCTAATATAAGCCATTTGTGTCCTTCATTTTTGCTTCTTTTTTAGGTCAGAACAGCAGTGCTGGGAAATTAAAAACTCTGTTTGGGGCACTGGATATAATGGCAAAAACCAAGGGTGCATTCCAGCTCATCAAAAAGGAGCTTGTGGCAGAAAGTGAACAGGTAAATGGAGGTTGAGTGGGGTGACTCCCTGCTCGTTATAACACTGATATTCATGTCACACTGGTTATTTAGCAATTAAGATGTTGCTTGGTTACTTTTCAGTAGAGCTGGTTGCTTGAATAGTGTGGACAGGGTTCAAACCTGTTGTAGTTCTCTTCTAGCCTTTATGTGGAAGTACATAAAAAAATTAATCAAGAACATGATCTGGAGATGGATTAAAACACAGAATTCCAGACTGGTTTGTGTTGGAAGGGACCTTAAAGCTCCTCCAGCTCCAACCCCTGCCACGGGCAGGGACACCTTCCGCTACAGCAGGTTGCTCCAAGCCCCTGTGTCCAACCTGGCCTTGAACACTGCCAGGGATGGGGCAGCCACAGCTTTTCTGGGCACCCTGTGCCAGTGCCTCAGCACCCTCACAGGGAAGAGCTTCTGCCCAAGAGCTCATCTCAGTCTCCCCTCGGGCAGGTTAAAGCCATTCCCTGTCCTGTCACTGCTTCCTTTCAGACATGCTTGTATATGGATGTGGACTATCTGAACAGGATTCTATGTAGCTCTGGATTATTCCTTAAAGTTCCCTTATCCCTTAAGAACTTAAATTGTGTACAGTATAAAGGGGAATACTCTCTGTATAGTGTATTTAATATTAAAAGGGGGAAGGCTATCTGTAGCTAGTGTGATCAGGTTCTTGATGCCTAAACAAATAGTTACTTGCAGTGTACGCTGATGTGTGTCATCCCTTGCTGGCAATTTGAGCAATAGATGGGAACATCAAGTCCATATTTTCCTGATGCTTTTTGTAACTAAATACTCCAATGTGTATATACCACACAGGCAGTCAGTGTAAGTTGTGCACAGTGTGGTTTTAAGTGTAACTGCCCCATGAAGAGGGTGCCACAGAAATTGTGATGTTGGTACCATGCCAGTAAAGAATCAGCAAACGTGCTGGTGGGGCTGTCTGGCTTTAGCTGGGTTTAACTCGTGAGTTCAGTGACATGGCTTTTGCTTTTTCTCTTACAGACAAGTGAGGGTAAAAGTGCTGCTGAGAACATGTCACCTACTGATTCCTCCACTAGCCTTAACAAAGAAGAAGTGTTGAAACTGCTCAGTATTTTTGAATCCAGAATGTCATTCCTCCTCCTCCAGTCCATTAAGTTGTTAACTTCAACCAAGAAAAAGACTGGGTAAGTTGAACCATAATATACATGTATAGATGTGATTCCTATCCATAAATCCGTAACTATGACTCTTCAATCTGCTAGAACTGCAGTAGTTACTCCTTTATGGAGGTGCCTCTCTTGCGCAGAGAAGGAGCTGAGATATGCCTCTACTGACTGAATTGTGAATGTTTTCTGTGGGTTTGTGTGTAATTGAGAGAGTGACCAAGAAACATCATCTCTGCATGTGTCTAGGTAGTCTTTTTCTCCTCTTTCCCTGATAGCAACCCAGGACTGAGGACAAAAGTCAGACTTGAATTGCTGTATGTTCCAAACTATGATTGGAAAATCATAGTTTAATCACCCTCTGAAATGCATGGAACAGTTATAAATCACTGGTGCTGTGTCATGCTCAGTGGTATTCAACTGATCCTTTAGGGGATATAAATCCTGTGTCCTTCATAGGTATTAATTCACACACAAAGCCATCATTTTAACATAATTTTTAACCACAACTTGCACTGCCATAATTTTCCGGCCTACTTCTTACTGGTTTTGGTTCATCAAACTGTTCAGGGAATCAGGTATGTGTATATGGAGTTCCTTATCTTGGCTGACATTGGCCTTCATCTGTGATAGAGCATGTTAAAATTAATGGGGGAGCAACTCCTGTGTACTGCTGGTCTTTTCATGTCTTGATAATAAAGTACATTGGAGACAGTGTAGTTTAGCAAGCAGAACACCTGTAGGTGCTTCAGTAGTGCTGTAAATAGAGAGGGATGGATGTGGGGGAAAATGCTCATTGGCCTTTAAGAAATTATCTAATGTTAGATAAAGTTAATATATGAAAATGTGCCATTAGTGCTAGTGTATCCTTCTAGGGAATTCTTCTGTTGTTGGAAGCTGTGTGAATATTTTCTCAGATGGAAGCACTGCTGATTCCAGTGCTGTTTTGCCAACAGTAAAGCGTGAAATGGCATCATTCTGCACAGGAAGTTGTCTGCTGCTAGAGGAAGATGTGTAAATAAAGAAACTTGAGACACAAAGGAAGCAGTGCACTGCCTGAGTACTGTTTTTTTAGCACAGCATTTGGGTGCTTTCCTTTCTTAAAAGCTTCCACAAGGTGGCAACCCGAATATGTGGAATGCAGAGGATTCCAGTCAGATTCGTTCCTAACCCAACAGATGTCCCAAGTAACCGTTGTAAATTGGTTTAGTTCTGTTGCCTCTTAACTGTTGTCAAAGAAAGGTTTTTGGTTTGTGGGGTTTCCCCCTCTATTGCTTTCCCATTGTTGTCTCTCTCCAGTAGGGTTTTCTATTGAAGATTCCCTAAAGGGAAAGTCTTATAGTGTGAATGCTGTGAAATGGGACTGTTGTTACAACAGGTCACACTTGTTTGAACAGCGGATTGAGGCTCAGCTTGAAGCTGCCTTTTGCTTTACCCTTCTAAGTACCTCATGTACATCTCACATGTATTTCCTCCATCCTGCTCTGTAGAAGAAAACATCTGCCTTCTGTTTAGTAACAGGTTGAAAGGGAGGAGGTTGAGCGCACAAATGCTATTTCAGGTTTCAGATGCAGTTTGGCAGAGAATGTGGTAAAACTATGTCTTGATTGTGAAACTTTCAGACTAGCAGAAACCAGATGAAATTACAGCTTTACCCTGTAAAGGTTAAAAACAAGAGCATAACTGAACTTGGCTGTCTACATCAGGGGAAAGGCGTAACAAGTAATACTTGGTTCTGGGAATTCTTGTAACTTACCCTGGAAATACTTTGTACCTTAGTGCCTTTTATTGACTACCTGTTCTGATCAATAAGCAAACCCCTCTGATTTCTGCCTAGTGTTAGGAATTTAATGTGTTTCACCATTTCTTGGTGATTCCTGAAGCATTTGCAATGAATCTGATATGTAATGAATGTACACGATTACTATGTACACAACCATACTATTTATAACACCAATGCCAGTATTTTAGGGGTTCTTTCTAGTTTGGCTCACTTGTTTATCAGTCTTGGATGTTTAATGTGGCACGGTAGGAAATGGGAGACTCCAATGGAAACACCAGCCATGTTCTTCCACAGGAATAGCCATCAATGTTCTTTAATAACTGTTTGACAACTTGCAGAATCCAATCCTGTGGTCAGGTTAACAGCCTGTATAACCTGTTTTGCTATTAGGGGCATTAATGAAGACGAAGCTGTTCTTCAAACCAACAAGCAGATTTACTCCCTACTCCTGCGGGCAACTGCCAACAGAAGCCTGACTCTGCTGGAGCGGGTGGAAGTGATCCTGAGTTTACTGGAGCAGCTCACTCAGAACTCAGACACTGGCAGTGCAGGAATCCAGTGACTTGACATGCTGTGGAACAGCCCAACAGTGCCTTGCTTCACATGGGATCGGTGGTATTGTATCTTTTCCCATGTGATATTCCTATTTATTGCAGGTGGTAATAGAGCCTGCGTTGTTACATTGTACATGTGGGAAAAAGCAGGAATTCCTGTTTATCCCATAAGCTCTCTGCAGTGGTGTTTCTTTGTTTGAAGTGCCACACTGGGGGTCTGCATAGAAACAAAACCACTTCTCATGTTGGAGAAATTCCCTATTTTTCAGATAAGGGGCTTTGCAGTGGCATCAGTGTCTTGCATACAAATGTAATCTCACAGTTGCTCTGAGTTGGTGTTTCATGGAATACACTTTGTAAGCAAGGCTGGATTGAAACATTTTAACACATAGTGTCAGCTTGGAGCTGTAAAAGCTAGTAGTTACTATCCTGCACAGAGATCTGTGCCTTTCCAGCTGTGCTGCAGGACTCTGCCAAATAGTGGCCGTCACTGGGCTTCACTCCAGCAAGTTGAGTGGGTTTAGCTGTGTTTGGATTGATTAAGAAGAGTATTATTATGTTTTTCAGACTTGAAACTGTGAATAAATGAGAGCATATTTTTAAATAAAACCTATTTATTAAATACAGACTGCTGCATGGGTCTGCCTTGGGGTTACTGGTGATGGCAGTAACACCCACATCAGAGCAGCAAACTGCTCAACAGAATGAAAACTATGGGGAAGGCAGAAGAGACTGGAAATTATCCAAATCAGGCCTAACACACAAGTGAGTCTTGTCTTAGAATGCAAGGGCTCTGTTTTTGGAATTAAGTATTACTTCAGAGAATCATAGAATCACAGAACGTGGGCTGGAAGGGACCTTAAACCTCATCCAATTCCAACCCCTGCCACAGGCAGGGACAACCTGGCCTTGAACACTGCCAGGGATGGGGCAGCCACAGCTTCTCTGGGCACCCTGTGCCAGCGCCTCAGCACC
>JANRGW010003747.1:27238-38081 GCA_024733675.1 Psilopsiagon aymara
CCTCAGCACCCTCACAGGGAAGAGCTTCTGCCCAAGAGCTCATCTCAGTCTCCCCTCTGGCAGTTAAAGCCATTCCCACAAGGAATATACTGCAAGGTTATTATCAGTGTCCAATACCTGTTGTGAGAAATAACTGCTCAAAGATTCCTGCAGATGAGCATGCTGGGTTGTTTGATAAACAGTGAGGCTTTCCAGAGGGATACCTGCAGTCAAGATACACAGTCATCATTAAACAGGGCTTCATTAATTTCTATCATTTCAATACAACACTCCACATACAAATCACATTTAACTGTATCATTTTAGGCTAAAAATACAGAGGAAAACAAATTCTATGCAGGATGTGTAGGTATTTCTAGTTGTAAGATATCCCAAAGCATCTGTAAACCAAAGACCTCAAAGCACACTGGAAACCAGGCTAATCTGGCCTCATTTCCATGCATGAACTGCCTGGCATCCCACAGATGAGAACACAAGTGAGGAACAAGGAAAGTAACTATGTAGCTCAGCCCCAAAGCTAGGGGCAGCAATCCCACCTCTCAGTTTTCACTCCCATCCTCTAACTTCTAGCTAACATAACAGCAAATCCAAGTTTTACTCATCCAAATTGGGTTCACAAGCTTTAGAGCCAGCTTTTCTCATAACTGAGGAATTAAAATGAGGCTCCCAGGGAAGTTCCACCTTTTTCCCTAAGTACTGTAGGAAGCACTTCTCTTTTCAGGGCTCCACAAGGAAAAAGAAGAGCTGAGGAACTGGATTTCTCTCCTGTAAACACACAAACAAGAACTTTAATTAACTTATATCTTTAATAAAAAGTAAACCTGATACATTTAATACATCTTAAAGGTATCAAATGTTGAACACTGCAGTACATACCACATGTGCCATCACCGACACAGCCCTAAGGTACCTGGGAACATTTGCAATGCATCCACAATTCAGAGGACAGAGGTATTCAGCATGTACATTACAAGTATTCCATAACTATAATAATATAAGCGATGCTTGTAATCAATTATAGGAAGGAAGAATGAACTTGGGACAGAATGTAAAAGAGATTTTAAAATACAAGGATAAAACCTAAATACTTCAGCTTAAACCTGCTACAACTCATGTCAGTTAATTGCAATGTCAAATGTGATGCCTGTAAGGAAACACTAATCCTTTCTAATGTGTGTTTATGAAGCACAGAAGTCCTTAGTAGGCCTGAACAATACAAGCAGCATTGGCCCTTGTGGTATCCCCTAATCCATAACCCACACCAATGATAAGCTGTAATAGAACTACGGTGCATTTGCCTTTAGAAGAGAGTAAATGCAGGTAGTTAAGGAATAAACTCCTTTATTTTTCCCACTCAAGTTGAAGTGGGGACCAAAGCACAAGAGATGAATAACAAAAGAGATATCATTGCTTCAGATTTCAGTTTAACTCTTGACACTAAATTCTAATGGTGTAAAAAATGTAGAGCTTTTCATTTACTTATAATTTTATGCATAACAAATATAACTTATGCATAATAGGGAACATGATGTAATTTGATCTATACTTCAGGGGTTGTTATAAACCATGTGATAAATGGAGAGCATATAAATACATGCAATCCAATAAATCACGGAGTGTGATTATAGGTAACGAGAAGAAGCAGTCCCCAGTGATTGAAGTTCACTGCTTATCAAAACTGAAGGGTGTTCAAAGGCAGGCATTTTTCCAAGGATAATGGAAGTGTTGCAGTGTTGTGTTAAATAACTGCTGGTGTTCTGGTATGAAACTGCCCTCAGGATATGCTCTGTAAAAGGCTGGAAAACACACAGCTCTGAGAGCAGCCTGAGGAGTACTCAGGAATAAACCATGACCTGGCTTCAGTGTGCACTTGAGCCCAGAACCCCTGCATGTGCTGGGCTGCACCACCAGAGCGTGAGCAGCAGTTGAGGGAGACACCAGTCTAGGATTTAAACCAGTCTAGGATTTAGGGGCAGTGGTTTCAAACTGAAACAGGGGAAGTTCAGGTTAGATATAAAGAAGTTCTTCCCTGTGAGGGTGGTGAGGCACTGGAATGGGTTGCCCAAAGAAGTGGTAAATGCTCCATCCCTGGCAGTGTTCAAGGCCAGGTTGGACACAGCCTTAGGTGACATGGTCTAGTATGAGGCATCCCTACCCATGGCAGGGGCAGGAACTGGATGAGCTTTAAGGCCCCTTCCAACTCAAACCATTCTATGATTCTCTATGCTGGGTATCAGAAATGCTGCTGGCTCTGGATTGAACCTCTGCTCCCACCATGAAGTGATGTTCCCCATCCGGCTCTCTCTGTGACCACCAGCTCCTAACTCTGCAGGATCTTGCAGGCGAAGCAGGGAACAGTCTCATGACCAGGCACAGTCGTTAAGTACTGGATCTGTGAACCCAGCAGCTCCCACAGCAGGAGGAAGAGCCACGCTGATCCTCAAAGGGACTCCAAATAAGTAAGATGTTACAATGCAGTAACTGTGCTACCACTGGCTCACCAAACTCGAGTTTTTCTGCTCCTGGTACTACAGGATTGTCTTCCTTAGACCTGATCTTAGGCTTTTCCACATTCACATACAACAGAAGACACAGGTATTTTCTCATCTTCCTTCTCTAAAAAGCACCCAACCTTCATCTGCAAACCGGCAAACTCTAATTCACTACCAGGAGTAGACTTTCTAGCACTAAAACGTCAGCTAAAACCTTTCTTTGGTTTAAAGTACCTGTTGGACACTTCGGTTATTTTTCACTTATGGCATTTTTGTGTTGAAAATGTAATTTTTAATTTTCAGTATTTATTATTTAATCTTCTGCTGGCAACTATCACTTTTAGCCTGAAATATTCCATGTAATTAAAATACCTTATTTGCACATGAGTTACACAGCACTCTTCCCATGAAAAACAATACTTGCCAGCTTCTATTACATTTACTTCTACTTGTAATTCTCTGCTACTATGCAGACCTTGCTAACCAACAGTCTCTTTTATATGGCTGGATGTGGTTCTGAGCAACCTGATGTAGCTGAAGATGTCCCTGCTTATTGCAAGGGTTGGACTCGATGAGCTTTGAATGATCTCTTCCAACCCAAACTATTCCATGATTCTATAGCAAACATCAAGCCTAACAGCCAAAACCAATGTGTCAGGGTTCTTGCCATCGTTTCCACTCCTGAAGCACCCAGTACCTTATTCAGCAGGTTCACAAAGTGTGGTCAGCAGCAGGGCTTTGAAACCAGCAGATACAATCATTCACCCAACATCCAGAATAACTGCAACTGTCCCTGTTGTTCTCTGACCAGGGTGAGCCAAAGGCATGCTATTTACCTGACTGGCTGAATGATGTGGCTTTTCAAAGCCACATACTCTGTTCAATGAGTGGACCCTGAATCAGCCCCTAGATGTTTCCCTTTTTAAACTGGGGGCAGAAAGTCCTTCAGTGAAGTATATACCTATGTATCAGAGTGAAAGCTACCCTCTCATTCCACTCTGAGGCTCCACTATACAGCTCCCCTTGAAAAATGCATCCCAGGCCATATAAAGTACAAAGAAGCTCTGCCAGCTACCAGGTTGCTGCAGTGACACTGAACCTTAGGTGTGATTTTCATCTTGTACAAAGCCTGTTCGCACAGCCACTTTCAGAGGGCTTGGGGACTATTCTGCTGACTTCTGTTGCTAACTGTTCCTCCCAGCAGACAGGTGGACACTTTGAAGGTGCTGAAAAATAGGTATCTGTAAAACCACATGTTAATTCTGAGGAAAGGAGCTCCCCTTATTGACTTTCAGCTATGGCATGATGAAAAATGCCCAGCACCAACTGGTTTAAAACAAGGACAGTCAGGTCAGCCTGAAGTTCCCAGAGAACCAGCACACCTATTGTCATGATCATTTAAATCTTATGATTAAGCAGCAATCTCCAATCATTACAGCTCTGATCTTCTGATACAAAAATACTGTGTCTGCTGGGTCATACAGTATTAGTAAGCATTTACAGAGTAAGAGTTCACGTAAATTAATACTTGGTATAGGTATTTCAAAGTATTTTTATCCTCTTTTAGAGATGTCACCCCCATTCCCAGAAGCTGAATTCACAGGGCCTACGTGCAAGAATTATATCTATGTAGTATGTACTTCTCTGCTTCAGTGTGCCCTCAATGCTATTTGTAGGAAGTTCGGAACCAATGGAAGGTACATATGGTTCATTTAAGCAAATTTGAGACACTTACTTGAGCAAATATATTTGGCTAATTTCTCAGCATTTCCAGACGTTTCTCCCTGTGGAGTAAGGCCGATTTCTTCCACTAGAAGCAGAAGCAGCAAAGAAAACTATTGAAATCAATGAGAGCAATTCACATTTACAGTCACAGAAACACAGAAGACACAACTTGATCCTAACACACAAATACTTCTTTGAAAAGCAAAATAATTACAGTGATATGCTATGAAAAATGGGATTTTTGCTCTAGGAAGACATACATTAAAAGGCAGAAATGAGGAATTCTGGGGATAACTAAGCTGTTTGGTTAAACTCTTGCACTTGAAGCAGTAAAACAGAAAGCGCTGTCTGCCTATGAATGGGCTGCAGTTCCTGGCATGGTTTGGTTGTAGCTTTCCACTGAGCATTATCACTGTCCTCTCTAGTGAAGGCTGAAATCCAATTGGAAAATCTGCTCTTATTTAAGCACATAAGTAGGGATAAGATGAATGCCTTAGAAATTAACTAGTCTGGGACTTGACTGATTCAAGAAGCATGTTAGGTGTCACTAGTTGGTGATCTAGTGCTGTTACCAGCCTGCCTGAAAAACCACACCATATTTCTTCTTGTAGAAGCAGAAAAACATCCAGATTTTCCCAGTTCTCAAATCCTAGTCTTTCCATTGTATTCCCTGTGTAGTTCAGTGGAAGCTAAAGCTACAAGGCAATTTTACAGCAAGAAAGGCTTTCATGAAGTACAATCTATGCTGCATGTTTGTTATGCACCAAAAAGGTGTATTGCACCAGATGAAAACCAGTGTTGAATAAACAAGGCAGCTGGACCACTAAAGTGGATGGGGAAAAGATTGCTGCCTTCTGCCTGGCAAAGAACACTGAGGGCCAGTGCACTGAACCTTATACAATCATGTCATAATTCCTTTCATCCAATTTCATTTCCAAAGTGAATGAGAAAAAAAACACATATAAATTAAGTACAAAGGGGTTTTTGTCATTTTTTGACCAAATCTTTAAAGTAATTACCACCACATCACATTAAAGCCAGTGGAAAACCTTCTGGTGGATCCTTAGCTGAAGTAAGCACGTAGAGTTCTGATCTGTACACAATTACCTGTCATCAAAATTACCCATTTATAATATCATAGAATTATAGAATGGTTCAGGTTGAAAAGGACCTTCAGTTCCAACCCCTGTCAATGTACCTTCCACTAGGGCCAAGTTGCCCAAGGCTCTGTCCAGCCTGGCCTTGATCGCTGCCAGGGATCGAGCATTTACCACTTCTCTGGGCACCCTGTGCCAGAGCCTCACCACTGTGACTGGAAGAACTTCTGCCTTATATCTAACCTGAACTTCCCCTGTTCAGTTTGATCACATTACCTCATGTCCTATCACTGTCTTTTTTCTGAGCACCCCTGAATAATACTCACAAAATTGTACTTACAAGAGAGCTTTATCAAAGTCTCCTATTTCTAAACCCCAACTTACCTAAAGAAGCTGTTGCTTTTCCCACCACATACACTGGTTTGGTATTCCACTTTTGTTTAAGGGATTTTGACCAGGCTAAAAAACATTAAATGACATTAAATTTAAGCACGTAGCAACAAAATATGCATGTTAAATGAATATCTGGACTTCTGTTAAACCTATGAGTACAGCTAAATAAGAACAACTAATACTCCACTATAATTCAGCAAATGTGGATGCACCACATGAATTTTTAATGTGTCTTTTCAGTTTGTAAACAGTCCATAACATGTTTTTTAAAGCTTCATTTGAGTAAACAGTTCTTAACTGCTTTAGACAAGCAGCATTTTTAATGTACACTTGCCCTGTGGTGGCTGACATGCAGCTTGCAATGTTCGCTTCTATTTTAGCATTAAGAACTCAACCAAAGTCATAGGAAAAAAGGCACACAGTACAAAGGGAGATTTAGACAAACTGGTGGTTTGCCACTGAAGGTTGAGGCAAAACAACAAATATAATACTCTATGCCAACAACTAAAAGGGTAAGAATCTATAGCCATGCACTACAGTTCTCTATAAACTAACTCTTTCCTATAGAAGACAAACTGGTTATCTTTTAAACATACATCAAAACCAAGTTATCAACTCAGAAATAAAATGTACCCAAGACCAAAATAAATGACTAGGAAATGGTTTTCCTCCTTCAGGCACTAAGTTGGGGTTCCAGCTACCTGATCCCTAGGCCTGAAATCCTAATGGGTCAGAAACAGATACACTAAGCCTTTTACTATCTTGTTTTAAAACAGTGCAGCACAGGACACTGTGTTCCTTTCCAGTATTCTCGGAGGAAAAAGCAGAAATAGAAACTACAACAGTAAAAAAATCAATTAGAGGAAACTATTCTATAGCAAGAAAAATATAAGGATTTATCCAAAGTACCTTAGAAAGGAACCCAAATAGGAACTAAAGCCTAAGTTTACTGATTAAAATATACATTTCAGCAGCTCCCAAAAGTCCTAATGAAGATTAGGGATGAACTCTAGCTACATCTGGCCAAAAATCCTGCTGCTGAGAATGCTACAGCAAGGTAACAGTCTCAGTGCATTTACTGCTTACTCATGAGTGTAACCCTACTGTATATGCCTACAGCTCAAATATGGAGCAGATGAAGTAAGAAAACAATTTAAGTGTAAACAGAAACTTGAGACCAGAAGTTGTCTCTTAGCATAAGGATTCAGAAGAGTTTACAAGGGTTTGATGGATCATTGGTACGGTAATTTCTACTTAGCACTCTGGAGGATTCTCACAACCAATCTGTTGGCTTTTATGTTTCAATGTATCTCCACTGCTCTTTTAGCTGATACTTAATTCACTTGAGAAATGTTATATTCAAGACAGAAATGTCTTTTTCTGGAAGACTTCATATGCCAGTTTCTGAACATGTTCTTCTCTTTCAGGGAGGAAAGTAGTCAGCAAGCAAAACTAGGGACTGCAGCAAGGTACTCCTTATGCATGAGACAAGCACAACTGGAGAAGCTCACAGTAATGAGTGGTTTGCACAAAAAGCTCTTTCCTTCCATTTTTAACAGCGACATAAGGGCAGAAAACCCAACTCTTAAAAGCTCAACTGAGTATGAGGCCTTTATGATGCCAAGAGAACTGTGAAACACAGCTTTTTAATATAGGTATACTCTGACACATACTTGTAGGTGAAATAGAATTACAAACTTCACAAAATACTAAAACAGAAAGACCAAGGAATATAAACATGTGCTTACCTTCATTTTTACTCTTCTCTTTTAAACATATCTTGATAGCCTCTAATGCTCTTGGACTAGTAAAAATTAGGCCTTCATAACATTCTGGATGAGAAAGCTACTTAAAAACAGTAAACCAGTAAATTTAAGAAATAAATGAGTAAATAAATTAAAAAAATCTAGTTGATCAATTTTTTATCAATTTTATCGATTTGGTTTGTGAAGAACAGAACAGCTTCAATAAATAACTGAAGTGGGCAAATATGAAGGGATTTTTCATCAGGGACTGCAGTGACAGGAGAAGGGGGTGATGGGTTCAAACTGAAACAGGGGAAGTTCAGGTTAGATATAAGGAAGAAGTTCTTTACTGTGAGGGTGGCGAGGAGATGGCACAGGGTGCCCAGAGAAGTGGTAAATGCTCCATCCCTGGCAGTGTTCAAGGCCAGGTTGGACTCGGCTTGGACTGGTTTGTCCAAGCTCCACCAGTTCCCTCTCCCTGCCACAGGCAGGGACACCTTCCAATGGAGTACACTGCTCAGCACCTCACCATCCCCGTTTTGAAATGAAATATATACATTGAAGAACCAACAGAAAGGGAACACCCACTATGCAATTTTATTGCATGTAACTAGGAGATGCAGTGCACAATTTCAGCACAATGTAAGGGCAAACCTCAGGTAACCTGTAGTTGTCACTAGGATTTCTAATCTTTTATTGCAACAAAATGCCCCAAAACCTGTGATGAACTATGGTCCATCAAGCTAAACACGAGTTCTATCTGACCAGCGTAATTCTTTAACAAGTATGAGCAGCATATTTGCTGTTGTATACAATAATGTCTTGTGTTGCATGCAATATTGTATTTTATACAACTGTGTTTGTAGAAACACAAAAAGAGCGACCACAAAGGGCACTAGCAGATCAAGGTAAGGCACAGTATCTTGGTAACCATGACCAAATCCTGTAGAAAATAAGACAACTGAAACAATTTGAAACTTACCTTTTCAAATAAGCTTTCAAGAGATATGAATTCAAACGACAAAACTGGAATCAAAGTGGCTTCAAAGCTGTATAATCCTAATTCCTATCCAAAAAAGGTTTTGAAATAGATTTCAAACAGTAGTTTTTTCTTTTTCAAAGAACTGATTAAGCACAAATATACCTTTTTACTAAAATAAGACGCAAAGGCACCTTATTTGCTTTTAGTAGTGACTTGAGGTTGGTTTTGATAGTTATTCAGTATTGCATCATAACACTATAAAAACAGCTGTGGACCCGAGGCCTCCTCATACCTACTGAATAGTTACAACATAGAGTTATGTACTACGTATATAAGTCTGAAGTCCCTAAGTGCCAAATGTTCAGTCCTGCAAATATTCCTGCATCTCCCTGAAATGCTTTCAAGTCTTACAAGTAAAACTTACTCCCCTGACTAAAGGCAACAGCCCAAAGAAACACAGCAACAGGTAACCTCTTTTTCACATTACATTCCCACTAAGATTACTAACATTGTGTAATCTTAATTCTATCCATATGAACATAACCAATATTAATTCATTAGATCGGTTTAATATCAGTATTTTGCTGAGAACTTTAATGGTGAATTCGTTGTGAATGCCCTATAACTAAGATATCTTTTCAGTAACAGCAAATTTTATGGCATACTTTTCTCCTTGGCATGCCTGAAACATACATTTTGATTATTTAAACATACCTTTTGATTATTTTTCTTATGAAATATCATTTCAGACACGCACTCCTCATTTCCATTAAGCATGTTTTGAACCAGTTAAATCCATCCATCTTGCTGAATGAAGGTAACAGTGAAGTGACACAATCATTTACTTTTTCTAAAGTCTACTCACTTGAATATAGGGATCTGGTCCCGACTCTTTGTCTTTGGGATCCTTCAGCAACAGAACCTTCATTGTTTACCAAATAATTGCAGCAGAACCTGAAATACAATAATGGAAATTATCTAAATTAGATCTAGAGGACTTTCTACTGAACAATGACTTTAATAGCTCAGCTCCAAAGAAACTGGGCTGCTAACAGCTGCACTGCTGTCTTCACAATGAGTAAGCAGTTAACGTACATTCTCTGGGCAGGAATATCCACCCTGATAAGGCAAACAAATAACATGCTGCCTTTAGATAATACTGCTTAAGGGAGAAACTGTAATGAAAGTCATCAAGGAGAATACACTGTAAAAGAATTAATAACCCCTCCAATGCAGTCATGAGCAGCAAACTAATAAGCTCCTATCTGTAAAAACTTACTCTGTTTAGTCACTTCATGCTAGTTTTCACCTTATGCTCATCATAACAAATATGTAAGGGGTAATGTATCAAGGGATTTCACTTGGTGCATTTGTGTCTCCCCCTTTTCAAAGGGAAAACACATGCAGGGCAGTGTTTTAAAATCACAAATGTACGTCTCTATATGTACACCCACTTATACATCTGAGTATAATATATATATAGTACATATATATACACACATATATATACACATATATAATATATACAGGAAACAAGGAAACAAGGCAAGACTGAAAAATACATACTCTGCCATTAAATGGAAAATGATAGTTCTCAGTTCCTTAAAAGCTGACTTTGGTGCTGAAATCAAAGCCTGTAAGGGCACATAAGCAAATAAACCAAGTGTCAAAGCAAACAACTGCAATCATATAAACAGAAATCCACCAACTGCACATTCACCTCAATTATCTCGATACTTTCCTATAGACTCCCTTCCTCAGCTGGACAGGGGAGAGAATACATGGGAAGACTCACGGCTTGAGCTAATGACAGGGAGAGATCCCTCAATAAACCAGCATGGGCAAAACAGACCCGACTTGGGGAGTTTATCAAGTCCACAAAAGGGCTGGAAATGTCCAAATCTGACCCAGAGAATCCATTAAGTTTGTGCATTCGTGAATCATATGTATTTTAATCTGCAAGCATTCGGTCACTGCTTTTGGTTTTACTGCTGAAAAAAATCACTCATATTACAAGCCATAAACCTCTTAAGACTGTTCTGTCCTTTCCACATACAAGATTTACATAGATTTGGTGACAGATGTGACCAAATCAAAACTGGCAGAATAAACCCATTTCCAATACGTAGGTCCTCATAGCCAACACTTCCTTAGCAAGTGTGCCCTGAAACTGCTGACCCATCACTGAGGATGGAGCCAAAACGACATCTAAACAGGCAGCGAGGAGGCTGACAGCACCCCTAAGAGGGACAAGCACATTTTCAAACCAAAACCGCGCCGATACACATTCAAACAGCGAAGGAGTTAAAACTCAAATACGGATTGACAGGCTGAGGAGAAGAGAAGGCTCCTGAAGGGGAGACCTCAGAGCAGCTCCAGTGCCTGAAGGGGCTGCAGGAAACCTGGAGA
>JANRGW010003751.1:13762-26580 GCA_024733675.1 Psilopsiagon aymara
AAGAAGTTCTTTACTGTGAGGGTGGTGAGGCACTGGAATGGGTTGCCCAGGGAAGCTGTGAATGCTCCATCTCTGGCAGTGTTGAAGGCCAGGCTGGACAGAGCCTTGGACAGCATGTTTTAGTGTGAGGTGTCCCTGCCCATGGCAGGGGGTTGGAACTAGATGAACTGAAGAACCTTTTCAACCCAAACCATTCTATGATTCTATCTCTGTAACATGCAAAATACCGTTATGTGCTTCAAAGCAATTAAATTCAAAGAACTATTAGGCAGTTTAGACCACTTAATTTTAGCACTGCAGGAGTCTACCCTGAAGCTCAAAGGACTGTATCCACGCAGTGCAGGTCTTATGCTTGGATCCCAATAATCAAAAACATAGGGAATATGATTGGAGCAGGTATACTTCTGTGGCCCTCTTCAGGACACTCGCTACTTATGTTTATAAACAGAGACCTTCAATAAATTGTTGCTGGAGCAGGAGAAATACTTCTCCAAAGTATCTGTCCTAGTAGTTAAAACCTTTCACAAAATATTGGTGTTGCACTTCTGTTAAAGAGATATTTAATCCACACAAAAAATTGGAGATCATTTTTGCCTTTATCACACTTATTTTGTATCAGATATTACAGTCTGTACTGACTGGATCAAGAATAGGTGATGGAGATAGTCCGTAAATAAAGGCATCTAAGATTTAAAGTAAAAACATAGTGCTAGCATTTTCTTTCTGGGTAGCTGGGTTCAATTCTGCCTCCCTTTTCCTTCTTCCTTCAACTTGGGAAAGAAAGGATAAATCTGGAGCAGTCAGGCTTATCTTGTAGCTATATATGCATCTATTTTTTTTTGCTATAAACAAACACACAGGCTAGAACCACGATCACAAATGCTGTCTCACCAAAACCTGAACTTCTGTTGACCTACCCTGGTGTTTTTTATGCTTGAAAGAAAACAGAGACTGAAAGGATGGGTCTGAGTAAGACAACACGTTCTGTGCATTGCATGATGCAAAGTGCATCTCCAGTGTGATTACAAGGAACCAAGCAGGACTGGGTTATTTCAAACTGATTCTGAGTCACACAATGTGTCCCTCAGAGAATTTACTGCAACACCAGTCACAGCAGACGGGCCACCCTGTGTTTAGGAAACATGCTCCATTTGAAGCATGTTCTGAGGAATACTGAATAATAGAAGACATTGTGTATCATCTTATTTTTTTATGATGCAGCACCACAATACAGGTCAAATAGAAACCATTCACTCTTAAAAAAAACCTCCAGACATGAAATCAGTGGGGAACTTTGCTTTGACGTCTGTGAACTTTGCAGGATCAGGCTGCTCCTACCTTTATTTGCTCAGAGTCCTTCGAATATAGCATCTGATGCCATTTTCTAGTCTTGAGATGAAGAAAGCAGATTTTTCTGGCAGTTTCTGAAAGAAAAAAATGAAAGGAAGTTCTTCTCTCAATTTGTTTCTCTTTCCTCTTGTTACTTTCCTATGTGAGATTTATCATAAATGTCCAGAGAAATTACAATTCAGCCTCAGGTGACTAGGCAGATCTCTTCATTAGGCCTGACCCAAAAGCCATCTGATAATTCCACTCTTTCTAATGGAATTTTCCATCAGATGCCTGACAAAAGTCTTATTGAAACCCACAGTAAACTTGGTGCAGTGTCAACAGGAGTAAATTTTATCAGTGGTGACAGAGACCCTTGCCCCAACCTTCTGCTCCACTTGCTTTCAAATCCCAAACTTCCACTGCTCATTAATCTCTACCTTTAGTTCAGGTGATTAAATCACCTTATATCAGTGCCATCAATAAACATGAGCCAAACTCTGCTTTATGTGAACAACCACAATAGCGAAAAACAACTTGTTAGCTTAAAGGGACACTAAAAGAGAAGGGAATGATATAAAGACCTCCACTTTAACAACATCTCCTATGTTTGTGCACTACATGTGATCTGAGAAGCATTAGCATTTTGTTTTGTTTTGGTCTTGTAATTAGAAGGATTGTGATTCATTATCCTACTGTAGCTCCCGCTGTGACACGGTCCCAGTTATCTTGCTAAGAGAAGTATTTTATACACAGTGTCAATCCTGTCAATTGATTGCAAAGGCTTGGAAAGTTTCTCCATTTCTTATTTCAACACAGTTTTTAAAGGAAAAGGCAAAAAAAACCCCACCCCACAACCATTTATTCCTATGGAGTTATTATATTCTTTGGAATGATATAGGGATGCATTTCAGACAAAACAGTTAACCGCCATAGAACTGAATTCCTGGAATATTGGGAGGAAAGATATCTCTTGCTGATTTGTTTTTCCCCTTTTACTTTGCAGGATAGCTCTAATTAAAAGGAGAGAAAAGCAGTCTGCATTAATTAACTATATAAATGTGATGCGGAGAAGGGGAGTGGGTCATTAGTTTTTTCCCCAAAGGATGCTGAAGACACTGTTGTATATGCTGCAAAGGAAGAGACAGGTTTGGGTCTAAGAAGTCTCCAAGGGTACCTCTATGAACCACATTCAAATAGCTCCATGTCTTGCTTCTCTTTGTCACCTCATCTGCCAGTATTCTGCCCTTCCTTTAACAATCAGAACCTCTCCTTCTACAAAACATATGTTCATAGCTAATAAGATAGTGTTGCCAGTGATACATAAAATCTTATGTTCCTGTGTGCATATGCTAACTACAGTATTCATTCTGAGTATTCTTATATTCAGAAGGGAAAAGGTCTTTCCTATATTTATGCTAATTAACATAATATACTCTACCCAGAATTCATCATATTCTGCTAAGCTCTGCCAGAGATAGTGTATTAATAGCTGAACTATTTCAACCTCTTATTAATATTGGCATTGTAAGCCCTACCAGTTTTAAGGCTTACCAAGAAGACAGGATTTTTGTCCTTATTCCTCAAATCTTTATAAATAATAAGAGATAATGAAAAAATGCTCCAGGGAAAACAGCCTGGGTATAAAGATAAGTGGTGGTTAACTTCACACTGGGTGGCTCTGTCTTGTTGGAGCAGTGACATGTCTCTAGGTCTTGCCTTAAAAAGTAACATAATTGTTCATCAGCTCCCAAATCTTTATGAAAGGATTTGTACAGATGATGAATACTTCTAAAAGTTGCTTGACATGAGAGGAAATGATATCTACAAATTGGAAGCAGGTCTGCACATTGCTTGGTGTTACCTCTCTGTCCTCCTATGGCACCTAGTGTTGTGTCTAGGTTTAGGAGGAAGGCATAACTCAGAAGCATTATCATTGTTCAATGTCTACATTATTGACCTGGATTATAGCCTTATTCAAGTGGTACAAAATTGGAAGGAGTGACTGATACACCAGGGGGTAATGCTGCCATTCAGAGGAACCTCAAAAATTGGATAAATGGGCTGAAAGGGACCTCATGAAATTCTGTGTATGGAAACAGAAAGTCCTGCATCTGGCCAGGAACAACCTCATGCATCAGGATATGTTGGGTGCCAACTATCTGGAAAACATCTTTGCAGAATAGGACCTGGGGGTGCTGGTGGATACCAAGTTGACCATGACAGAGAAATTTGTCCTTGCAGCAAGGAAGACCAATGGCCTGCTGGGCTGCATCAAGTATTGCCACCAGGTTGAAGGAGTTGATCCTTGCCCTCTGCTTACCACTGGTGAGATCTATGTGCTAGGCCCACTACAACTGGCTCCCCAGTACAAGGGAGGCATAGACATACTGGAGTACGTCCTTTGAAGGGCTGTAAAAACGATGAGAAGATCGGAACATCTGACATACAGAGAGTGGCTGACAGAGCTCAGACTATTCAGCCAGAAGCAGAAAGGATAAGGGTGATCTCATCCACATGTATAAGCACCTGTCTGGGGAGGAAAGATGATGGAGTCAGAGCCTGCTCAGTGGTGCTCAGTGACAGCAAAAGAGGCAAAAGGCACAAATTGGAATACAGGAAATTCATCTTAAAATAAGAAAAAATGCTGGATATGTGAGGGTGGTTGAACATGGAATGTGTTCCCCAGAGAGGTTGTATTCAAAACTCAACAGGACATTGACCCGGGGAGCCTGCTGTAGGTGACCCTGTTTGGAGTAGGGAATTGGGGTAGACAAGCTCCAGAGGTACCTTCCAACCTCAGATACTATGTGATTCTGTGAAATATAAACAGCCCAACCTGCCAGTGACTGGATGCAAAAAGGCATTCACTTGTTCTTTGGTCGAAGATCATTCGCTGTTTAACTTACATTCTGGTGACATATCGAAGAAGGAGAGACAGGAGGGTTTTGCTTTGTGCTTTAATAGAGTAAATCCTCCTCAGTCACACTTTAGGGTCGCTGCCTCCCTCCCAGCGAAGACCTGAGGACTTGTAGTACAGATCTGATATGCTCTAACCTTCAGCACACATAATAGTGCTCCTTAATTCTTAAACATATAACTTCTCATCAGTGCTACTGGGGTGGTGGGCAAGGCAAGACCAGACAAACAATGGGTCAATAGCCGACCTAGGAATTAAAGCCAGCCTTCAAGATAAAGGTGAGAGCTCCACCTATGAGGCTGGCCCAGTATATCTGACAGTGGGGTATGTTGCAATTAGTCTTTTCCCAGCTGGCTGAAATACAAGCTCAGTAACTCAGGTATCTTCAGGTGCCGTTGTTCAGATTTGAGCAAGGTTTGTTCTCTTGCGGAACAGCAGAAGGATGTTCTGATTTTATGGTTTTAATGGATAAATTTCTAGGTGAAACCAGACACATTCATTTGATGCCTCAACAGAGTAACTCATTATAAGTCAGCACAGAAGATACACAGATCAAACTGAAATGGCAAATATACCCACAGACATTGCCATGCTTCTGTTTGTTCTTCCATCAGGAGTTCTTGGAGGAGAATTTCCTCTGGCATCCAGGTCCCTCCTCTTGCATGAATCTCCATATTTTTCTGCATCCTTATGGTACAGTTTAGGAAGAGCAGTATCCTCTAGAATTTAATTTTCTTCTACTTCAGTCTAATGATTTCCTGATCAGCCCCAGCAGGGATTCAAAGCTCCTAACAGCTTATATTTAGTAGCAAGCAGCCAATAAATACATTTTGATTAGTGCAGTGGTGCTCAGCTGCACCTCTTGATACAGCAAAGAGAAGGTGCTGTCTAGGATCATATTGAGATGGCAAAGGAGAGGGATTAGGAAGTGAGAACCAAGGTGCCAAGAGTCCCATGGCTGAGCAAACACAAAGGTGTTGAATTAATGGTAGAGGAAAGTTACTTTGAACATCTTACAGCAGCTGGAAAAGTCTTTGTTCATGGCCTTGCCCATGTAAAACTAACTAGAGAGTCGGGGAGTGACAGGCTGGAGGTTGCCCAGAGTCCCAGGTCATCTGAGAGTAACCTGAACTAGCACAGCTTGTATGGTGGTAAGCCATGAAACACATTACAGATCCCCGAGTTCTTGGCAGCATTCTCTGACCTGGTGGGAAAATAGCTGGAGCCCCCCAGAAGCCCATCCAGAAAGAGCTGAGAAGGGGGCTGAGCCCAATATGAGAATTATGGTTATTGGGTAGAGAGTCTTGGTTCAAATGATGTAGCATTTGATCCCTGGACAGAAAACCTCAGCTAGTGTCCAATGGAAAGTACAAGAGTCAGGTTATCTGCTGCAATACAAAAGAGAAGCAGGCCAAATCAGGAGAACCATATACTGCAAGTAGTTAATGAGGAAGGAAACCAGAGTTGCTGCACTCTGAGATCCAGCCATTAAGCATGAAGTGGAAGATATAACACCATTGATTTGGTGCCCACTGCCCTATGAGTCACTGGGTCAGGTCCATCCCTGGTTTAATATGGCTGTTGTTAGTGGAGTCAACAGCACAAAGAAATTTAGTCTTTCTCTTCTGTATAAGCAAGCTGTGATCTTTAAATTCAAACACTTCAGAGAGAAACTGCAGATCACAGAGGCTGAGCTCTGCGTTATTAGAGCAGGTGAGTTAAAGGAGTCCAGTTTACAACAGGGATTGTGTCTAGCTCCTAACGGTTGTTGTATCCGAGCTCTTCTTAACACTCAAGTATCTTTTCTCCCTTCTGCCATGCGTTTTTTCAGCTGGGTTTGTGGAGCAAAGATGACACTCAGTGGCTGGTTAGGTTATCACAGGTATGCGTTTCCAAGCAGTTTTCCAAAGGATGCTGTTGGCAGAGGCTGTTGACAGAAGCCTGCTGTGCCACCCTGGGCACAAGACCGTCTTCACTACTACTACTACCACTACATGCTACTTCCACCGAAGGACAGCATTCCTCCACTCCAGCCACATACATACTAAGCAGTGATTTATTTTTCATGTGCATTTTTGCAGATACAGTTCTTAGCAAAATTACTCCTGGATTTTAGGAGATGGAGGGAAAAAGGTTTGAAGAATGTCTCAGTGGAATGTGCCTTTACATTCTATATAGAAAAACATGCTTTTTGTCTTCACAGCCACAGCTTTCCCTATTAGGAAGGGTCTCCACTGTGTAAGCCCAAAGCCCCTTGCAAGCACTGTAGACATTGGCTTACCCAGTATGCAGCTGAGATGGAGACTTACATCAGAATCACAGTGATGAAGCAAGGCAAAGTAATGCTCGTAGGTCAAAACAAAGATCCAAGCAATCATTTACCTAGTACGGAGAACTGGGTTTAGGGGGTTTAAACTGTCCAGCAGTGCCCTCCCACTACTCTGACTGACTCAACACACTGGTGTGGGAATAGAAACAATTTAACTTAGTGTCCAAAAGACCTGGACAAAAGCCCACCAGCTGTATGGCATGTACTATATACAGTCTATATATGCCAGTAAACCCGGCAGTGCATCCTCATGTCTCAGCACCTTCTCGTTACTTCTGGTCCTCTTCCCAGACAGGAACAAGTTATGCACAGGCTTTTGCATTAGTTGATGTTGTCACACAGCTTTCCTTCCCTCCCAGAGGGAAGCTGGGAGCAGCTTGGAGGTTTGATCAGAAATGCGATTGTCTTCACTGATGAGTTACCCAGACGAAATGAGCTGTGCTCTCAGCCCCATTCCTCAAAAAATAGATGTCTGTGTCCCACAGTGTGTCCATGTGCCTTTTTCATCAGCAACTTAAATACAGGGAAGGCAGAAATTCAATTCTTTCTGCTCCTGCATGTCTCTGGCATTGCAGAATAAGGTGTATTAGAAGAGCAGACAAGCTGCTCCACAGCTGCCTATAGTTTTCGGTTTAGAAATAGAAGAGTTGGAGCCCTCAGGGTGGGTCTGGCAACATTTGCTGTCATTAACCTGATGTATTGACAATGGGGGGAAAGTGGATGAACAGGAAGAGTGCTATTTCTAATTAGAGTAATGCTCATTTGTGTAGTGACTGACACGGGGAAGTGATTGGCAAAGTCCTGTTTAGTGATAGTCCTCAGGCTAATAAAGACAGCAGGGGGATCTCCCACCAATGTCAAGCAGAAATTTGCACAGAGATCAAGGACAGAATAAAGCACTCCCATCATGAGTAAACTCTGAAAATATCTGTGATTTCGAACATGCTGCACTTGCTGCATTGGAGAAAATCCTTTGCAGTACATCATCCTACTTTTTCCTCCTTTGCTATCAGGCTTGGATTCCTTTGCCTCTTTCCATTTTTGCCCCACTTTGCAGTCTCCCTGGCTGCCCCCACCTCACAATGCAGAGCTTTTAGTAATATTATCTTCCAGATTTAACATTAGGCTTTATCTGATTTAGTTGAAGATGTCCCTGCTCATTGCAGGGTGGGTGGACTAGATGACTCTTGAAGGTCCCTTCCAACCCAACCTATCCTGTGATTCTGTGATTCTAGGAATTATCAGTCAGCTCCAGGCCTCAAATAGGAAACATGTCTGATGACACGTACACTCCTTCAGTGCTCTTCAGCACAGGGAGCATGTTTCTTTCCCTGCATTTGAAAGGCACAGTGAATCGTAACTACCCTGATGGAGAAAATCAGTGCAGCTCTTATCAGCCAAGATAATGATGAGTGGCAGGTACAGACATCATTCAGAAGAAGTGTTTGGGGCTGCCTGCAGAAGAAATAGATAGCACTGCAATGTTTGGTAAGCTTTGTTGGCAAACAAGTTGGTGATTTAGAATACATATGTATGTATACATTTATTTGTTTATGCATTTATATAAGCTTATATATACTTGATTCTTCATACTATGCAGAATAACTGTCAAACATACAGGTAAAGTGAACACCTCAGTCTGGACAAATCTTGTTGCCAGACTTAGGTTTTGATTTGTCATATTGCTAGGTTTTATTATTTGTTTTTACCACTCAATCTTGAATCAAAGGAGATATGAGACATTCTTTTCATCCCTTCAAAACAGAACGTGAAAAGGTGATGCTTCCAGACTGCATCCCTTTCCATCCACCTGGGACAGCCCTTCTCAAGTGTTACTAAGAGCCTAAAGGTGCTTTGCAAAGAATCATATACTACATAAACTAAAATGGAATTTCATACTGACACATTTTCTGAAACCCTAAATGCAGTTTAGGAATGTGACACTACTGAAATCAACGTAAACTCATTTTCTTTATACTTTTGTGTCCATTGTTACAACAGTTGCCTGGGAGATCCCTTGAGGTTTTTCTGCAGGGGACTAGAGTAATTTAGGATTTTATTATTTTGCAAGTTTTGCTTTTAAGACACCACCTTCAATCTATTCCCACTGTGACTGCTTTCTCCTCCAAAACTCATTTCTCTGCCAAAATCTTTCTAGCATTATGGTATTACTTGTTTCCAACTTGCCTAAAATTTCTGAAGTTGGATGAAGTCCAGTTTGAGAAGTAAAGCAATAGAAGAGCATAACCAATGAGCAAGAAAAGGCAACATTATCCATCCTCTGTGTTTCAAAGTAGGTCAAGCTCAGTCCACAACAGTAGTAACACCTATTAATAGTAACAATAGTAAACCTATTCCTGATGATACACCCAAGAGAACTCCATTAGCTCTGGCACCAAAGACCAGAAACTTTCTTAGAGTGTTTTGATAATGTTTTGTGAACATCAAAGTCCTTCAAACTTCATCTAAAGCTTCTAAACATAATTCATGTAAGCTTCATGAGAATTTGGCTTGCATGCTATCAGAACATTCAGCAAGGCCCTTGGTCCTTATAATTTAACAGATTAAAAATGCCTAAATAACCCCAAAAGTAAAGTGAAATCAATATATCATTAGCTTTGAACAGAGGGATGCAAACTTATGTTTGATAATGCAAATAGGCTCCTGAGCCCAGAAATGGGTAAATGGGAGGAGGAGCGAGAGAACATTAGAGAGAACAAAGTTTGCAAGTGTTGGAAGTGAAGAGATGCTGTTTTGCGACTGCTTCCCATGCAATGTGGAGTGAGACAAATCTAAGTGTCCAGTCCAAAATTATACTGGCTTCTGTAAAAACTGGAGTTTTCCCACTGCTTTGCAGGCTCCTATCTAGTTCACTGCTTACAGCTTCCTTATGCCTCTTTCATTATTATTGTTTTCTCAGTGTCTTTCTCCTATTTAGCATTCCACCTTCTCTCTTTCTCCCCACATAAATGCATTCGCATTAACACCATGGCTCATTTTGTTCTTTCCTGTTCCTTTTGTTGACTTCTAAGAAGGCTTTAACCAGTTAAAGGTCTGTCCTTTGTGCCTATTGTATGCCCATCAGCTATCATCACTGGGATCAACAAGGCCCTAAACTCTTCGGTGTTCTCTGATTTTCTCTGTAATCTCAGCAGTACTTGCAAGTGTTGTCAGTGCACTTCCTAAACCGAGCACAAAAGTAAAGCACCCTAATTGAAACTCTTCTTCTTATATTCTTTCTGTGTACTAGAAAGACCTTTCCAAAGTAAGACAGCTCCTTTCAATCTGGATCTTTATCTTCGGCAAGGATGGCTATTAAAATATCACTGCCTTCACATGCTACCCTTCTCTCTGTACTGGCTGTCAGTTAGTTAGGATGTCTATAGAAACCTCCTTAATTCTGTGGGTTTGGAAATTTCTGTTTCCCACACAGTGATTGAACACTGGCAATAACCACAAATCACCCAAGAAGACGAAATTCCTTGGTCTCATCTTCTTCAGCATAACAAACCTTTTACTCATCATCCTTAGGTACCATTTCAGAAGAAGACAGAACAAACTCGCAGGTAGGTACACATAGCTGAATTTAGCTGCTGAGGTGAGACTGCCTTCCACGAACAGTTGTATAGCCCTTAGGAAAAACAGTATCTCCAATTCAAACTAAAATCATGTTTAGTTCCAACACAAGGTTTTGGAAAGAGAAAGTACCCAGACAAAGGTGACCAATGAAGGGCGATGGTCCAGAGAAATCGACTGGGAAGCAGTGGGAAAATATGGCTGAGCCTTTTTGGAGTCATGGCATGCAGGCAAGGTTAATGTGGAAGGCATAAAGAGTACTTTCCACTCTCCTAGAGCAGAACAAATGGTGATGCCTTAACCTCCAGCTAGTTCTGACCTTGAGGAACTGAAACAGTTCTTATTTGCCCTCAGTGGCCTAATTCTGGCAGTACTGAGGTATCCCACAGCCATGCTGGGAACCAGGCACCGGCCTTATCCAATGGAGTATAGGTGGGCACAGGAAGGTCTTGGCAGTGGGATCACACTGGGATGCAACCTAAAAGCTACATCAGCTGTGAAAGGCAAAGACTGCAGTCTTTATGGTTGTTCACATCTCATTCGCTAGGGAGTAGTTGCTCCACATGGGAAGTGGGAGGGGGGCCCTACAGCCAGCTGTAGCTTTGCTGAGGCTTATTCTGCTGGCATAGTCTCTCAGAGTCATCAATGATGCTGGTTTAATTGCATTTACATACTGTGCTATTTCCGAACACCATGCACAGCAACCCTAATTTTGCTCTCAACAAGATGAGATGATTCTGAGCTTCACTGACAGTCTAAGTTTCTGGTAGTCCAAGCTTTAACTTGGAAGTGACACAGAGCCCTGACCTGTGATCACACCATTCACTACTGATCCCATCTCTTTTTCACACCAGATCTCTCTCTGTCTTTATGTGACTTTGGTAGGAGGACTGAATGGCTCTCAGAGAATCATAACATGGCTTACCCGACCTCCATGCATGGACCCAATTCTCCCTGTTTAAAAGTGAGTGAATTCTTCTTCCGCTCTGCCCACAGAAGGGACATCTGCAACAGACCTCGAAAGAGCAGTGGGGCTTGTCTGCACTGCTGGGTAGTAAAGTTCATGCTAGTCTTCAAGAGGAGTCATTGGTAGGAAGTAGGATAGCGGAGCAAAAGATGAAATTCAGGTTATAAGGAACTTTAAATCATCTCCCTCAAAAAATGAAGCAATTACTTCAATGCATAGATTGGGAAGGGATCAGTTGTTCTGTTGTTAATATCATACAAGACACAGCACATACCATAACTTAGAGTTAGTTGACCTATCATTTTTTACAGTGGAAGGCCATGATTTAAAGGCTTGAAATGATGAAGACTTTATCTGATGTATCATGAAGTTGTGATGGTTGATTACCATCTTTGTTAAACATTAGCTTCATTTTCCCATTCCTGGCAGTGCAGTTTATAGTCACTGGGTCTCAATGCACTTTTACCAGCTGGATTAGAGGCCCTGTGATTTTCTGTCAGGTCTTTAAGGAGCTGCTTACAGATTGTCAGCCAATGTTTCAGCAGTGCCTGTGGGCTCCCCATGTGGAGGCTGGGTCTAGGGCTGTCTCTGCAGTGCATGATTTCCAGAGCTCAGTCCATGCTCAGTCTGCACTGCCAGCTCTTACAGAAACATCTCTGCTCACCCTTCTCTTTCCTGAATGACCATATGCAGCTCTCATTAAAACCCAATTCATAGGCTTGTGAATCTAACACTGCATTTCAGTCTCTGACTTTGATTGGTGCCCTATTATCTATTATTTACAAACACAGGAGAAACCACTGGTTATGTATAAAACACTCACAAATCTCATCATTTTCACTCACTGCGTCAGTGCAAATCTAATTCCTTTTAATTAAGTTTTACCTTCATTCCTTTTTATTACTGTTTAATTATGGGATAAGAAATACACTTAACATTATTTGGTAGCTGAATGTTGAACATCTAGTTCTATTAATAGGCCTAAGTGTTCCTGTTGCTGGGGAAGATTAGTACAACCCTGTCTGCTGAACGAAAGGCAAAATAAGAAAGAAACATTAGCATAAATGAGAATGTTTTGATTGTTCTCTACAATTATCCTTGGCACTGAAATACAAGGTGAAGCTGTAGAAATAATAAGATCCTTATAAAAATGTGTTAAATTTGAATAAGTTTGTATGTGTGTATATTCAATACAAGGGATTAGCTTCTTGCTGTTTTCCCCAGGGCAGTGTTCCCAGATATCATGTCATCCTCATTAAGGAAGAAGTTGTTAAGCTACATAAAGCAACACCTCTTTAATTTCAGGCATAACAGGTATGACTCTACCTCTTAGCTTTAGCCTAAATGAATCCCAACCCACATGCAATAACTCTGAGTAATAGATCAAAAAGTAAACTAGCAAAGGTTTTAAGTATTAACAGAGTGTCCTGGGTTCAGCAGCAGTCATTTTTCTCCTTCTTAGTAGCTGGGGCAGTGCTGTGTTTTTGACTTTCAGCCTGGGAGCAGCACTGATAACACCGATGTTTTCATTTGCTGCTCAGTAATGTTTACTCTGACCAAGGACTTTCTGAGTCTGATGTTCTGCCAGGGAGGAGGGGAAGCCGGGAGGAAGCAGAGACAGACACCTGACCCAAACTGACTAAAGAGGTATTCCATACCACAGCACGTCATGCCCACTATATAAACTGGGGGCAGTT
>JANRGW010003752.1:0-20252 GCA_024733675.1 Psilopsiagon aymara
AACCTGTGGGAGTTGCATTCTTTCGATTCTCCATGTAGCAAACTGCGTGGCTGATTTACGGCCTAAACCACGACAGTACTCTTGATAATATGTTTAACCAACACTACTGCCTCTCAACTTTTCATCCTTTAAGAACACAAATATTGCCAGCTAAACCCTGAAAACACCCTATTTCGAAATTTTAGGTTGAAAATGGGTTTTGAAATTTCCCCAGTGGAATATTCTATTTCTGATTGGGGAATTTCAGACATCAATAACCCTTAAGCAACACAGATATGCATTTGCACTGCCTGAAGTATAAGCTACAGCTCTGACTAGGAACTCCCTGACACAAGAAGACCTGCATGTACTGATAAACAATGTCCCAGATGGGGCATTTGCCAGTGGCTCAATCATGAAAATAAATGCCAGATCCTGATCTATTTGGTTTTGGGATAATTTGCAATGATGAGGGAACCAAATAACTCAATATTTAGTACTTTCTGTTTCTCCTCTTTGTTTTCTCCAGGAAACGGGGCAGGCACATAAGTGGACCTTGTTGATAGTTCACCAGGACACAAAAGGCTCCATTTACCAAAATCAAGGAAATCTTTTTACAACAGTTTAAAAAGTCACCAATCCACTTGTTCACCCTGCAGCTCTGCTGGGAGCTAACCATGCCTCTGATGAGTCTGCCAAAGGGAATGAGCATGCTTGTTCCTTAGCCAGTCAGATTCACTGCACTCTTGTTTTTTCTTTCAGCTGAATAAGAGCATAATATTTACCTGCTGGGCTTTTACCAGGGTCTGTTTTACAGAGTGATCAAGGCATATGGATTAAAAGCACAAGGGAACCACCAACTTGTGTTATAGCAATGTCACCTTTGGGTACCTTTGGCTTGGGAAGTGCTGTTCGTTTGTTAACAAAATTTAATGACAGTTTTTAAAGGGTTTTATTTGTCTTATTTTATTAAACCTGCTAGATCTTAAAAGCAGTGGCTGCCTAGTCTGTAAAATATGAGCACAAACAATAAGTACATCAAAAGCCTATTGCCTAATATGGTTAAGAAAATGTTTGACTGAAGCCCAGCGCAGAGTGCCAAACTTAACAACTCTGCAGTAAGTAGAGTGCCACAGAGCTCTCTGCTTAGGCTCACTGTAGTTTCAGTTTGGTGCAGTCACTACCTAGACCCTGACTGTACTTCTGCACAGTTACAAAACCCAGATACTTTTTTTTCTTTCTCCCCTGCCAACGAAGATTAATGCTAGTTTCAGAGATAGAAGCTTATTGAAGTGTTTCTCTTCTTGGGCTAGCTATATTAAGGAAATCCTGGGTATCCTGATGAAAAAAAAGAATACGCACTCCATTAGGCACTCCGCATTTGTGTAAGCATTCAAGAAAGTGGAGGATTTAAAGAGCTACAACACAGGAATGCATTTTCTATATCTGCTCCTAAAGTAAAAGTGAAATGGTTTACAATATCACATCCAGGGCAGGTATTTTCCTCACTTTCTGTCCTGCTATTGCTGCTATTTCAGAATCTTAGCAAAGCACAGATTGCTTACCTGCTTCTGAGTCCACTGCAAAATAAGCCTTGCTCACCCATGTTACATATTTGCAGTTCTGTCTTTCAAATTTCACCAGGTTTAGAGCTTTAAAAAATACTTCAGACAAAAAAGGGTGACAAAGTAGGTGAATGGCATTATCAAGGCCAGCCTTTCAGTCACACTTCAGTCCTCTCACTCTTCAATCGAATGCCACTGAAATCATTGCAAAATCTGATAACAGCATTTGGCAACAGAGGAGAAGTGGATCATTGAGCTTATATCAGTGAAACAAGTCACTTCAGGCATTAAAAGAACAATGCTACCTTGATTATGCAAAAGGGTTAGCTAGCCTCTCCCAGATCATTTCCTATGAGATCATATGCAGACTTGAAAACAGAAGGAACTGGTTTCAGGAAGTTTGGAAGCCTTTTATGGATTATATTAACAAGGCACAGGCTGTTCCCTAAAACTGAGTGTACATCAGATTCCACTATGGCCAAATGCCCTTGGTTGGAATTCCTTTAGCATATACGATAGTACAAACAGCCACCAAGCAAAGCGGCAATTCTGTCATTCCATAATTTGATCCCTGTGACTTGCCTGATTTGTTTTTTTGTTGGGTTCTGAGGGGAGAAGAGGGAGCTATAAGTACTGGGTGTTAGCTTTCTGGATATAGATAGCACACAACGCATTACAATGGGGTGTCTGTCAGGTCCCCCAAATTTTAAAGCATCCTAAAGATTCTAGCCACAACTCTAAAAACTTAAATACCTGTCTTACATAAGTTGGGAAAAAAAATGTTACATTGCAAGACTGTGGAACAATACCTAATAATTATTAGAGTCTGCTTCTGATATTTCTTCTTCAACAACTACTAACAGAAAAACAAATATCTACACAAAACCACATCAGTCCTTGAAAAATACTCTTTTTTCATATATTTGAGGTCTTAGCTAATTCATTTACTACCAAACACTTTTCACAGTAAGCTTAGTTACCATACGTTCATTCTTGATAAAGAAAATTAGAAAGCAAAGCAGAAACTGCACTCCTTTCCTAAGGATAAATGCTGTGCATTTTCTTATATTTTAGAATTTTAAATCTAGAAATATTTTTCCTGGTGATGCATATGAATGAGGCAAATGCCTCACATGCACCAGGACTGCCCTGTGGCTTCAGGCAGACCCATGAACCCATAAAACACATCTTAAATGCTGTAATTCTGTTTGGAAGTACCAAGGCATTATGAAGGTTCTGGTTTCAGCCTCTTTAGCAAGGCTTGTGCATCACTCGGGTTTCACGTTAAATCTTCAGCGGTGCATAAATTGCATGCTGAGCTTTATAAGACCTGCTTTGTAAAAGGCTGAATTTCCCTGTGAGAGGCACACTAATTTGCTAATTGAATTAGCTAACATTCATCTATTGATATTAGCAGATTTTGTTTTTAATTGAAAGGAACACAACATTTTCAAACAACAGCTCTCAAAGTAATAACCAAGCAATAAACTTCCCTTCTGTTTACAGAAGGGGAAAGAGAGGCATGGATAAATGCAATTAATTGCCCAAACCCAGCTAGTCATTCAGCAGTATCACTCTTGCATCCCAGTTAGGCGCATCCCCCCCCCAGGCTGCACTTCCTCCTACCATCTGCACAGTCCTTAATGCTAATGTAATCTTCATCACTGCTGCCATGGCTGGAGAACCAAAACATTTAGAATCAAGATTCCCCAGTGTCAAACTGACATCATTATTAGAAATAAGACACATTTGTGTTCTTTTTGGGACTGAAGAGAAATAAAAGGCACCTAAGCAGAGGGATGAAAAACTCACAAGTTGATCACAATTATTCGCCATCTGCTGTTCTCTGTGCCAAAGAGAATACAATAATTAAGGAAAACCATTGCCTTTGCCTAGTTTGGAGAATGACAACCCCAGATACAGTCTCTCCCAGGAATCCATCCTTGGAGCTTTGCCCATCACTTTCTATAACTGAATATTAGAGGATTCACATTTTTTTGCCTTGAAAAAACAAAACCTTTGGCCTTAACATTTCATTGGGAAGGGCTTTCGAGAAGGCAATTACTCTGCAACAATGTTTCCTTCCATTAAAACTTCCTCTTAAAATACATGGCCCAAAGGAGGAACGCTAGACCTCAAATATACCACAAATACGGACAAGTCTGCCTGCAGGCATTTAGAGGCTGGGACTTTACCCAAAATATTATCCTTACAGAATTAACCAACTCTGTCAGCATAGTTAACAGCCTCAAAAATTTTATTCTAACATGCCTTTGTTGGAAGAGCTCACCCACTGCATGTTACATTGCTTTCCAATACATAAGGATTAATTATTCCCAAGGAATGAAACTGGGGCCTTTACACTTCTACATGCAAACAAAAAAGAACTGTTTGGAAGCCTATACTCTCCAAACTATCACTTCTAGGTTTCTATTACTCCTGGCTTTAGCCCAGCTCACCCTGCACCTCATCTCCTGATGCAAGCTGTGATAGCCAGAGCCCAGAAAAGCAAGCAAGCTACAACTGACCACACAAACTCAGTATGCACTCAGGAATGTTGCTTGCAACACTGAGATCTGCCTGATGATCACCAGTCATCATAAAATGTGGACTAGAAAAATGGTGCAAGACAGGCAACCTGACTCAAACACAAGCCTTTATCTGCTGCTCTTCACTCACTACAAGGTAATGCAGACGCCACAGCCATCAATTCTGCCATGTGTATGACCACGGCTTCTTGGGACACAAAACATTTCTCTCACAGAAAAAGTCAAAATTGGATCTATGATAATCCCCATCCAAGGCACAGCCCTTGACAGTGGCCAGTTATTTCAGAGAAGCATTCAAAAAAAAGGTAGCCATCCAAGGCAAGCCCCTTCCTCACCTTATCATCAAGGCTGACTTCTGCTTATAAATCCCTTTTAATTGTTTTCCTTTATCTTCACTGCTATAACTCTGCACTGTTACTATTTTATATAAATGTCCCATGGTTTTGGAACAGAAAATTTGTTACACATGACATCATAACTTCCCCTTGTGTAGTCAAAATGATGGAGCTCCTCACTTAGAGCAATTTGTGCTAAACGGCAGTTATAAGCAAGACTCCTATCAAGTGCTGAAGCAACAATCTCTTGAAAGGCAAATTTCCTCCCACCTGGCAGGCAGAATTATTTCACATGTCCCTATCAAACTAAAACCAGAACACCTAGGGAATATAGAGTAATTGACTTTGCTAACGTATTCAGCAACACTATTATCTTAATGACATATAATAGTCTCCATATTCATAACCTTTCACCAGGAGAAAGACTAATATGGCCATTGAGCTGAAATAATTACCTCAGTCTGTACCCTGTGTGTACAGCTGATGTGTATGTGCAAATGTGGCTACATGTAGGTCTAATGACAAATATAAATAAAAGTTAGTCTTTCCCAATGGAAGAAATGCTCCCTTGCCACTTGGGTAATGCCCAGGAGCCACCATAGAAACCACAACATGGAAGAATTTTCCACTCTCTCAGAGAGCTATATTACTGTGAACATACTTACTCATAATCCTTAGCACATAAAACACTAACAAAAGGAAACATCAAGGTGGAAGACTCCCACATACCTAAGCAATTTCTGACAGTCAGTTCAATCAAGGGCAATCGGAAAGTATCTTTCCAATGCGCTAAATTCAGCCAAACACTAACCACACAGAATGGCCTCTTTCCACATCAGACCTTGAGTTTCAAAGGAAACTAAGCTAACACTGAATTTTAGTGTCTCAACTAACATAAAACACCTCCAGAAAAATAAAATACACACAAGTATATACGGAAGAGCATTAATAGCATATCTCACCAGTTATGATGCCCCTAAGCCTGGAAGATGCTGCTTCTTCAGCTCCCAAGGGATTGAGTAACCACTTATCACAGGCACTGGAACGACAAAAGTATTTATGGGTTGGAATGAAGAGGGCACCAAAGGCAGAACTTCACAGTAAGGATGATCTAGAAAGCAGACCAGATCTTGATCCTTGCTGCAGTTGCTAGGTACCATTGCATCACTGATGAAGCTGACTTGCAACTCCTTTTCTTTTTCCAGTGATGTTGGTCATTCTTCCAGTGAGGAAGAAGAAAACCCCAAGTGAGAAAGGGCAAAATGCAATATGCATCCAAAACCTCATTAAGGGAAAACAGCTGCTTCCCTTTGCAGGGAAAACTGCTCCTCACTTTACCTGATCCTGCTGCCATGAGTGTAACTCAATCGCAATGTAATGCAATCCTGAAAATGGCCCATGAAGCACCAGCCACAGAACTAAGAATTTTAATAGCCAAACTGCAATGATTAATATGGAGCCAAACTTGATTATGCCCCCATGATTCGCTTCTCAAAAAATATCTGAGGGAATTCCCTATTTTCATTGGCTGTAGACCAGCACAGTTCCTTGATTGCTGGCTGCTTCCAAAGAGGCAAAAACATTTGGTTATTTCTGTGTAGCTGCTGGCATACATTTATAGTTTCCAGTGACAGGTTGTTTTTCTGTCTTTACATGTACTTAGACTCTTTCTGACTGCTACAGTGATAAAACAGCCACCTCCAAGTAATAGCCAGGATAAATAACAACAGTTTGGGCAGTGTGCAGTGAGACTACAAATTGCCTCTGAGCAATTTCTTAGCAGAAGAACACATTCAGATATCCTGCTTGGAGTAATGTAAGCCAAATGGAAAGCTGCTCAGGCACTCTGCTGGCTCCCATCCCCTTTCATCTACATAGGCAGCGAAGAGACAAAACTTCCAGAGGTCTGTACACTTAAAACCAGAAAGGCTGATATGACAAGGTCCAGATTAATTTTATTTATCTATTAAACCAGGTGAAGAAAGTTCTCTCAAAATGAGCTGCTTTCACGATCAGTCTTTAATTAGAAAAATACAGTTTACCTTCGCTGTTCTCCACCTAATCAATGCCATCAACACATGTGTTTAAGAGTATTCATTAGACTAACTGGCTTGAGCAGAATATTTGACAAAGCCCTGGAAAAACATAACCTGCCTTTGCAAGTGACACTGCATTTTTGTGCCATTTCTTCTAAAACCCGAAGCAGTACTGCTGGGGCAGAAGGGTCGAGTTTTTATCTTAAGGAATTTTGAAGGGGTTGTTTTGATTTTATACTGTCTACCAAATGAGGTCTTATGAAGACAGCATGTGATGCGATTATAGGGGACTAAAAGCCTCCACAACACAAAGGGTACTGTGCTCCACCATGACTAAACACAACTTGTATCCTGTAGTTTTGCAGAAGCGAGCAACACCTTTGTTGGCCCAAGAACAACCAAGTTGAAAAATCACATCTGTGTCCAGCTGAGATGTCAGTTCCTATAGGAGATATTACCATCGACCTTCCTAAGATTGCATCAAAGGAAGCACTGAAGAGATCCACTTTTTCTGATGTTGGCCAAATCCAGAAAATCTGATAAAAGGAACAGATTCCCTTTGAGCATTGCAGAGGCCCAGATTTCTGGACTATTTCAGCTTCAGTAAAACTCCCATCACAGTCAATAGCAGTTGCATGTCCTAATCCAGAGAAAAATCTAGATCTACCCTTGCATCAACAAAACACAACTGCTCCAGTCATTAATAAAATTCAATGACTGACATGCCATTCAGAAGTCTTGTAGCTATATGAAGTGATCCAGTTCTTTCAAGTAGGAAATCAGCTTTTACACAGCTCACCCAACATAACTTCTGTAGCTATGAAAAAAAGAAACACTATGATTTACATTTAATGAGGAAAATAAAAATTCAAAGTTGCAACATAGTAAATAGCTTCCTGAGTGCTGATATGTATCAGAGATAAAGCTCCATCTCAGTCTTAATCAGAAGAACATCTCATTTCCGTCCTAAGGCTTTCACTTAGCCTTGTTTCCTGTGATACCTTAACATCAAGTGCTCACATTCACAAGGTACTTAAGCGTGTTAAGCATGCTCCTCACCAACCGGACAAGATTAGTTTCCTACTTGAAGTTAGGCATACATTTGTTGAGGTAGAGCCGAAACATACATACGTATGTCCAGGGCACACACATGTATACCTCGCCAAAGACATTGTCTTTTCCTTCATGGGCTGATGCTGTTTTGTAGTCCAAAGCACAGTATCAAAAAAATTAATAAAAAAAATATTATGTGACACCTCTTCAAAAAATCCTCCATGAAATAAAATTAATAAATATATTTTACACTATTTCTGAATTATAAATACATTTTCTATGCATAAAGTCTGAATCTGTGCCCTCAAAGTTACCAAACCTGAATGCTCTCCAAAAAGGAAACAATTAATGAAACATCTGTGAAATGAAAGACTAGACATGATTGAACACTAATGACTGACAAAATTTGAGACAGAGGAACGCTTTATCCATTTGCTCATATACTTTTATGCTGTTTTATACCAATAAATACTAAAGTCAAGGGTACCAGCAACTAATATGACTGTATAAAACTAGTCTATTTGGTTCATAGTCAAGCAATCTCTGGATGACAAGCTTAAAGAAAATCTGAGACGTAATTGTCATGCACTCCTTTCCTAAAGGAGAATAAAGTGTGATAAAAATGGATTTACCTTATTATTTCTTTAATCTTTCTTATAGATCACCTCATCATTATATTTACTTCTATATTGACCTACTAATTATCAAGTTGAAGGAAAACGGGGTACCAAACCCAAAAAGATGTGAAAATACAAACTTCTTATTCCTCTTCAAGTTGTTAGTACTACCTTTCTTTCATAATTTCATAGGTAGAGATAGCTACTTCTAAACAGAGAAGCAGACCACTTACATTTTTATAAGCTAACTAAAGCATGACTTTCCATTGCTCGTTTCCAAGGTGAAAATCTGTTCTCTGTAGGCAGAGGGAAATGATAATTTTCAGAAAATAAAGTAATTACAGCTTAGATCACAAGGCATTAGTCTAATATTTTGAGAAATTCCTTCGCTCAATTTAACTTGATCTAATTTTGTCTGTCAAATTAATGGTACACTATGGAGAAAAAAAAAAAAAATAATTAAGTTTTCTGAGCTACTTCCTAAAACCTGGAGTGCCTCCAAGTTTTCCAGATCAACTTAGAGCACAATTTTTTTAATGGTTTAGGCTGTTTTGGTGACATGAATGAAAACAAGACCTCATTCATTCACTGTTACACTGCTGCTTATTTGACATCAGGTCAATCCAGGTGATGTGAGCACAGGGGCTGTAGAATAAGGCTTGAGCTCCAGAAAAGGTGAGTTGCAGGGCTTCATACGCACCCTGTTTCACAAAGATGGTGGTCTACAGACCAGCCCCTTCCCTCCTCAGTAATAGTGTCAGGATATTACATGCTGACTGGAAATTATGTTGAGGCACTGTAGTCTCTCACAGCAGGGCAATCCTGGCAAGCCTGTCATATGGCGTTGCACATGGAAACACTTAGATGCTAGAGCCTGCATTAGCAAACAAAAATGGTGGCACTCAGGGCTAGCAACTTCCATTCTCCTGGAAGGGGCTTGATCCTGTTTTCTATAAGCTAAAGAAGGAAACAAAATGCCTTATTTCATCGCCACATCCATTAAAATCCTTTGAAGTGTTGTTTGGCCAAAATGCTGAGGACAACTCCCCCCATTATGGCACAAATATTTAAATACTTAGAAAAATAAGAGTTTGATTTCTGAACATCTTTTGAGTCCTTCCTTAGGGCTGTTAAAAGAGGAAGTGTGAACAACAGCCAAGCAACTCACTGAAATCGTATCAGGTATGGCACTGATTCAGAGGAAAACAGTATATGTGCTGAATTACCCTGCTTTCCAGCAACTCTGGCTGCAGAGGTTCCCAGGGATTACTTGGCCTGGTTTTATTCAGCTCCTGAGATCAAAAGACATCACACCAAGCGGGTCTGGGCTGCAGACATTTTAAAGGAGACAAGCAGTAAAAATATTTGTCAGTGCACTCAGCAATACCATCTTCCACTTATGATCGCCTCAAGAGACAACGTGAAAACCACCACCCATCACAGAAAGTACTTCCTCTTTGATGTGCTAATAGCAAGCAACCCACAATGCAGAACCACTCATATGCGCAACATCTTAAATGCTCAATAAGGTAGTCATCCTCAGATACAAACTCCCAAGTCTTACAGCTGACCAGGACAAAGAAAGAAATGTGACAGAAAGGTGTCTGTCTGGACTGCCCAGGTGCTTTTGGAAGTCTCCCATAGGATGTAATTTTTCACAAGCATTTTTTATTTACATATATATATATGTATTATATATATTTATATATGAATGGTTAAAGGAACACAGTTAAGATGACAAAACAATAATTCTGCCTGCTAGAGCAAGCAAACTTGTTTTACTCTTTTATCTTACGTATTAAAATAAGTCCCCTAATTTCTCCTCTAACAGCATTTAGAAGAGACCTAAAGCAGTTTTGCCTGTTATCACAGTATTTTTCACTGCTGATGTGAAAAAGCATAGTCAGACGTAACCTTGCTCAAAGCACAGCTTTTAGACCCTTCCATTACTCAAACATGAAGTGGAATTTATAAAAATTTGTGTTAACAATTTGATGGCAACTCAACATGTGATATTCAATTATATGACAGGGGAAAAAAAAGCAATGCAGATTATCTGCTGTCAGTCTACAAAAACACAGCATATGCATGAATGCTGCACATATAAGCAGAACCCTGTTTTAAAACCTCTGATCAGACATTTCTGGTTTAAGCTCTCACTATCCACTCACCTATCTTACTGCCTCTGGTATCAGTCACTAACGGAAGCATTTGCATTTTAGGAAAAACTGGCTTTTTTGAGGCTCCTGTAAGTCTTGAATACATTTACTCCAGATAAGGTTATGTCCTATTTTACACAATTTCCCCCTGACATTTTTGTTCCATGTTTTTCTATATTGGAGATTGAAAGATAGAGTTTCTGTACATTTTTGTGGGACAACTGTATCCGGCACCCAGCCAATTCCTAAGCCAACATCAGCAGTGAACTTATGGCTCAAAGAAAAGAAACCTTTGAAGAGACAGGGGTTTGGGGCACAGAGGATTTGTTTGGTTTTGTTGTTTAAATCTGCAAAGCTGTTTTTTACAAGTTTGTCATTGGGCTCACAAAGGAAGAGTGGCATTTAAGTCATCATCCTCTCTAGAAGGACTTCTAGCTCCTAGCCTCACCATGCTGAGCACCTCAACCATACTCCAGCTCCTGAACCTGGGGTTATTCCTACTTTGGTACACACAGGCAGGCCTACTGAGTGCTCCCTCTATGTTTAACTGACCACTGATAGCCTGCGTTTCTATCTATAAAAGAGCCGTCCAAGACAAGGCAGAGACCCAATGGCAGTGCCTTACAACTTGTTGCTCCAAAGTGAGGAGAGCAGCTAGACAATCAGCTATGGCAGTGAACGCACTGAAAACAAAGTATTAATGGATGTTCACACTCCGGCTGAGACTGCTCTGGCCCTCAGGTCATTCCCACACATTGTGGAAAGGGAGACAGCAGCAATTAATTTTTTCTAGGCCTAGCTCCTGATCGACCCCAGAAGCCAAGCACATATATGAGCATTCAGGATATACTTCTTTGCCCAATGGCCCATTCTTTGTTACATCCTTGCACAGCACAAGGAGGATCCATGGAGCAACGGCTCCGCAGAGTCAGCAGGACTGTGACACCCTACAAGCACACCATGCTCCTACCAGTACCCCCCCCATCCTGCTTTTCAACCTCTAGCCAGCATGGGTTCAATGCTAAAACACCAACTCCAGCAGAACAGCTTCTGTAGTAACTCCAGAAAAACACACACATGCCTTTCTATAGACTGAAAATCACAAGCAGGCAGTTCTTTTTTGGCTGCTCAAGATGCCCTGCTTTTAAAAGCACAACCTTAAATTTTTCTCCTACTTGTGACGGAAGCATGTCTGTGCCAGCTAAATGTTTCACAGATGATCCAGAACATCCCAGAATCATACCCCATATAATTAAAGGTACAATTTTAAAGATATTTATCCTCTTCCCAGTAGCTACAGTGTAAATCATAACCATCTTTATGAACAGGAAGCTTCTCAAAGACACAAATTTCACTGTGTTAGTTTCAGAGTGGTATGGTTCACATAACTTACCAATGAAACATTGGGAAATCTCAGGTTATGAAGGTGAGAAAGACTCTCTCACAGAATCCCACAATTCCAGGAAAAAAATCTAAAGGCAGGTTCCTACAGCAACCAGAAACAACTCAAACATTATCCATGCAAAAGAGAGTAGCATATAGCAAACATTTTGTATGACACATCAAATAATATCTTGGGAACAGCAAAGGGAAGAAACACAACTTTTATTGGAAAAGAGATCTACTGAAGGTTTGAGACATTTTAGATGAAACATGTTTGGGAAAAAAATGGAATGACCAATTTGAAAAAGATGCCGTAACATTTGTTGGTACTGCATTTTTTATTTGTTAGGAGACTACTTTATGCCATAGATTGTAAGAGATGTTTAAGATTCTGTAGGTTTAGCATTACAGCACTAATTGTTCATAATGAAATTCCAAGCAACAGCAAAAAAAAGAAAAAGAAAAAGAGATTTAATGATAGTACTGCACGAGATATGGATACAGGACCTTTGTGCAGATTTGCTGATAGGAATGTTGAATGTGGGTTAAAATAACATAGTTGTCTGGCTCACTTTGCATGCTAACATGTCATGTGACAGAGCACAAGTTATGCTGTTACTTGAATCTCTTTTAAAAAGTTAATCTATTTCTGCCCTTCACTGGATTTTTCAAAAGATTTGTCATTTGCTATGGGTTCTATGATGCCTGTTTTCATGACCCATCCATCTCCTTGATGACTAATATTTGCATGGTTTTAGTAGCATGTTTAATACTAGTTGAAACTATGAGATTAGTCCCCTTCAAATCAGCGTGTGACATAGCAGACAAAGCACTTGGCTGGCATCAACTCCAGGCTGGTGCTGCCACAGGCGTCATTTTTCTTTTCTTGTGCTTTAATTTCTCAGATTGACAAAAGAGAAAGCAACGACAAGCTCCTCTGAAAAGAATTTTGACATCAACACAGAAAAACCAGTGCCCAACAGCTTGATCTTACTGCTATTTTACACTATAGAACGAAGGTTTCTTTAAATAAAAGTAATAAGAAAGCTATTGAACATCTTACTGATATATAGGGTTGGGAATTATTGAGAATAACCATCTGTTGTCTGCAGGTAGAAAACCCGAGTTTGGGAAAAATTATCTACTGGAGTTTGAAGTGTGATAAACTGGCATCAGTGGGTAGGAATTTTTCTAAACCCAAAGACATTTACTGTAACAGCACTTGCTTTGGGACTAAAAGAAAGTTTAACATAGCATCTCAACTGCTGCTTTGTTAATTCTCTAACAAACAATTCCTGATTAGAGTTGTTCAGTTTTATGGTTATATGTAAGGACAGATAAAGAAAGCAAAACATTGCAGAAATACTGAGGAGAAAAAGAAGAATGCCTATGGAACAATGTATTCAAAGAACAACCTTTGCTTTAAAACACAGGAAGGGGCTGTGTTGTCAGATCTGTGACAACTCATGAATACTCCCAGGCTGACATTTGAGCACCAGCATAAAAAAAAAAATGAAAAAGAGAGGTGAAAGAGCTTTTGAATGTCTCCTTCGAATACAGCAGCATTGCTCAGTGACCCATGTTGTAAGTGTCAGAGAGACCTGAGTGCACATCAGCTTCATCCATTAGGGTCCTGACCATGCTAATGAGATTTCCACTAAATAAGGTGCTTCCACCCAGTGGAAAACTCCTGATCACTGGACAGTGAGGGAAGTGCACAGCCTGCATTGTTACAGTGGGCTAGATCCTGTATCTCAAGATCCCACAGAATTCGATTTCTGTCTTGTGTAAATTTCACATAAGCACAGTACACAGCTTTTCATTATTTGGCTTATTATATATATATATATATACATAAAAGAGGAAATAATCCCAGCACAGAAACACATTCCAGATACAAAAAAAGTTAAGTGGATGTGTGTGAGGACAACAGAAGAACACAGCAGACCTCATCTTTAGCCCTTTATATGGCACAATTTTTAATTCTGATTAAAAACTGAGCTGTAAAGAGAGAAGCATATAATTAGTGCCTCACTGGTTTTTACAGTGGAAAATAAAACCTGAGTATGTTTATAATTTTTTTTTTTTCAAAAACTTTTCATGATTTTAGGCTGCTTGTGCTAAGCTGCTGTAACAGCATTTGATTTCCAGGGTATTGACAGCCAGATCTAAAATATCCTAATTGGACATCCAAGAATCAAGGCATTTCAAAAATAACTTGGAAAAAAACTGCCATTTGTTTTGGCCTCTTTGGCAGAAAGAGCGTCCACTTGCCAAATTAAGTAAGGAGAAATATGAAAGAGCAAACAGACATTTGACCTATTACAAGAGCCAGACTATTGTTTTATTTCCCATGACTGTCTGTGACAGTATAAAACATGAATTTAATAAGACTGTTTGGGAGCTGTAAATTATGCGTGCATACTCATTCTGGTGGGGTCAAGATTTTTGTGTGGTTTTTTGTTCAACTGGTCCATCTTACTCTAGAAGAATGGTGACTTTTGATTAAACCATTGCAATTTCTGTGCATAGTTCTCAAGTCTGCCAACAATGACAAGTCAAAATAAGTAGATCTGAAATCTTGCTATATTAGAACTACTGTCTACTTGCACTGGCTGACTCTGCATCAAATTGAAATCAATCTGAGATGTTTGGAATGCTACAGTATGCAATGAAACACTCTGCATTTAAGCACTAAATGACGTACTGGATTTATAGACATCTAGTAGCCCAGGGTACGGGACATCCAGAAAGCTGGTGTACTACAGCCAGAGATTATTACTAAAAACAGTCAACAGCCAAAAATCAGTGAGACTGCCAAATCTGAGAACTGACTACTAGTGGATAGGAGAGAAGTTTTGTCATCAGTTTCAACAGGGCCAGAAACTACATCTGTTTCTTACATGCTAACTTTTGCCTTTCTTCAAAATCACTAGAATAGTTTCATTTTAAAGGAATCACAAACACTTATTCTGACCATATTTTTGAAGCTGTTTTTTTTTTAATGCATATAAAGTTTGGTCTCCTAAATCTAATTTTAAATCTAAATTCCTTGATGTTTTGGACAAACTGTTTGAAACCTGATCCAAAACTCACTGAAGACCTTCCATCAGGCCCTTCATCCTGCAACTACTGAGATCAAGTGCTACCAAATTATACCCTTACATCTTTGATTCTGTAAAGCAGCCAGGACCATCCATGCCATGGAATGGAGGGAGCTAAAGGACTTCCCTGGTTGGTGCAGTCTCAGATTCCAACTCTATTATGCTACAAACAGCTCCTTGGAGGGATTCTTCACATTGGAAGTTATGAAAATGTATGTAAAATATATGCTTGCACATCATAAAAGTGAGGGGGGGAGGTTCCATTTCAGATCTCAAGATTAAAAAAATTATGCCATGAACAATGAAATGAACTTACAAATCCCTAAACAATAAAGGGTTATACACTGTGGAGCTGTTTCAACTTTCCTCATAAAACATGAAAAATGCATGAGAAATGCAGCAACTCAGCATTTCTCCTAGATATCAACTTCTCTATACCCTTTCTGTATGCAGCAGATGCATATATTAGGGTTGTTCCCCAGCTGATAGGAAAAAAAGCCTAAAAGGTCATCATGTAACTTGCCTACTAGTCCTGAACTAGGTTTCTAGTTTTCCCTTTCCCAATTCATGCATAAATTAACACAAAATCCTGAGGTTCACTATGCCTCAGTCTCTTCTGTGTAATCCAAATGATACTTTCAGTGAGGCC
Source organism: Psilopsiagon aymara (assembly GCA_024733675.1). Classification (NCBI taxonomy): domain Eukaryota; kingdom Metazoa; phylum Chordata; class Aves; order Psittaciformes; family Psittacidae; genus Psilopsiagon; species Psilopsiagon aymara. The sequence goes on from JANRGW010003752.1 coordinate 15,430, forward strand.
TGGCACAAGATTCAGATTTGTAAAGATCTTTGAGAACTTTTAAGTGAACAGTACTTTTATATGAAATGTATTATTAATGACATCTCAATAAAAATAAAAGGATTCTATACTCAAAAGTTGGAAGACTATTCTTACTTACTATAAGCAGCATTTTTCTTTTGGTTTTTACCTTCAGCAAACTAACAGTCTAATTGAAAGTGTGAGGTCAGCTCTCTACTTCTGATTGACAAGTTTGCGGGGACCTTTACTGACTATTTCAACAAGACTCTTTAATATGATGCACACCTGCCATAGCACCTACCTTCCCCAAATGACCAGTCACTTGAATCAAAACTTAACTGCCCTACCTCAAAGACAGCAGAACTTTATATGTATGTATAAATACTAGTAGTTGATTCAAACAGGAGTTAAAACCAATTTCAATAGATACTAATGTTTCAGTTTACTACACACTGATGTTCTGCTCAAGAGAAATACACTTTTTCTATTTGGAAACTGAGTTATTCCTCAAATTCTCCATACTCAGTCAAGACACCATGACATTTCTTTTTACTTCTCTTCTTTTAAGACAACACAGACTGACTACTGACTTTCACATTGGCTCTCAACAAAGGAGAACTACAATCCTATATCATTAACTCCTCCTTTGCATTGTAGAAAAGGTATCTTAAAAAATAAATTGTTGCTTAACTGAATTCACTTTGTACAGCAAGAAATTCCCAACAGGTAAGAGAACATTTTCTCTTGGGAGAACACTGTGGGAGGATTGCAATTGTGGCTCCATCTCTCTGTACCATAATGAATCAAGACAATGAAACTTCCCTCTTGGCAGAAGGTACAGGATTGCCCCATTGCTGAATGAGGTTGCATTGCTGCTGACCCACTCAATGTGCACGTAAAACAGAGCTTGACTGCCCATGACAAAAAGAATATGAGTAATTCACAGCAGCAGTAGTCATTATAGAAGAGAAAAAGGGCTCAGTCAGAGAGGGTGCAACAACTCTCTCATCCTCCTGCTCTTGCAGCCATGGGAGATGAAGCATGCCACAAAGCCAAATAGTAGAGTTAACATTCATCTGTTTCTTGGGACTGGTGTGGAAGAGTTCAAGAAGAGAACTTCAGAAGACCTTTGTGCTTGGTGCTTGCTGTTGGACAGTCATGCTTCTCTGTAGCCACACTTTGTGCTTTACTCTTCCACATGATGTACACAGACATTCTCATCAGGAATGGAGATACCAAAATATGATGAAAGGGCAACTCTGGTATTCAATCACACCCAAAATGCCACTGTCATGTGGCCACCAGACATAGATTTCAAAAGTCTGAATCCAAGTCATTTGCCAGAGGATATGCAGGAAAACTCAAAGGGAATGATAGGTCTGCCAAATCATAAGCAGTACTTTATTCATTGGATAACATTTTCTCTGAGATCTCTTTATTGTTTCATCTGGGGGGAAACTAAACATTTATGCAGCTTTAGCAGTACAATTCTGCTTCTGCTGCCTTAAAAATGTTAACGTTACACATAAATCTGTATGTTTTACTAATGGCATCATATATCTTCCCAGGCATTTCCAATTCGCCCCTGTTGAGCTATCTAGGTACTTTATCACATGGGGTTACTCTGTGTCAGGTATGAATATTAAGACACTGTGTCTTGTCTTTCATAGGAAAGTGCATGTTCTTATCTAAATTGCTGAGACTAATAACTTAAAACATTGTCCCTGCAAGCATATTTGAGTGCTGTATATTCAGATAACTAGAGTTCTTTTTTTTTTTCTTCCCTCCCTGTGAGTGAACATAAATTAAATCTTCACAGGAATTAATCCAAGAATAAGCTGCATTCCCAATTTAGAGGAAGGGAAGAAGACTGTACTGTAACAAGGAAACTCATCTCTCATCTGACTGGGACCACATGTCACACCAGGCAGGACTCACAGTCCTTTTGTTCCCCAGCAAACCCATGCCTGAAGACACATGCACTGGGAAACAGCATTTCTTTCTCCCTGGAAGTTTCGTCTTTTGAAATAAGCAGTATTACACACAGTCCCCATTGCTTAATCCATTCAATTGAGTATGTGCTTTAAAACTTGGATATGTGACAGTTAAGACTGTTTTCAACTGATAACTGGCCTAAGGATGCCCCTTTGCTTATTACTTCTTTGATCCAGATAAGCATTTGGCTGTTTAATCAGTCACAAACCTAAAGCAGAAAGAGAGAACACTCAAAAGCCTTACAACCCCACATATTTAATTTAGCCTAAAAGCAATTTCTGGCAGAAAGAGAAAATTTAATTAGCTCTTTTCTATAAAATGTATGGTAAGATGTGTAGCAAGATCTTATGCATTCCTTTGAAGTTTGTCATACATTCCTGAATACCTTTGACAGCCTAAGAAGTTATGTGTCTGCTTCTGATTAGATAATTGAAATAAATGTACACCAAATAAATTCAGATCTTTTAAAATAAACTGCAGAGGTACATGAACTTTGTAAAATGCATGTAGTATTTCAACCAAATGCCATTTCTGAGAAAAAAAATATATCACAAAGGAATTTATTTATCTTTTTTTTCCATGCATGTATACTGCAGTTAGGATCCAAATTTTAATCCAGACTTAATTACAGTTAACATCAACTACAGCTCCTATGTGAACTGAAAGCCACAAGAGCAGAGGGAAAAACGCATCTTTTGTGCCTATTATTTTCTCCATTTCAAACCTTATAGTTAAATGTTTATTGAAAATGGGAGATACCACAGTGTCATCACTTGCTCCAAGCACAGCAAACATTTGCCCACTACTTCAACTTGAGACAACTCTGACAAACTATAGGGAAGACTACTGCTTCACATGATAACTCTCTATTCAACTACACCCAACCTAACAAGCCACCAGCTAACCCACATTTCAATACTGTTTCTGCCAGAGTACAAATCCTAGAAAAGTATGTGTCTGTAATATATACTACAATGTAATATAACATATAGAAGCAGATGGCAAGAAAATTGTACGTATGGCTTGGCAATACATGAAGAGAATGAGGAGAATTTGACAGAGTACAACTGAGTAATGGCTGGTTAAAGCCATGCAGTTACCTAAGGTTCAAAGAGAGCACACAGACATCAAAGCTTTCTGTGAAATGCTGAGAGTGACCACATAAACCTGAGCAGTGCTGATCAGATGGATTTTATCACACAGTTACCACTGAGGTAGTACTCCCAATCATTGTGTGATTGCCTACTGAAACCACAGAGAGCAGGGACACACAGTGAATGCAAGATGAATCATCTTGATAAAAATCCTCATAAACTGAGAGCTTACAGAAGACTGCCAAACAGAAACCTGAACACATTGAGAGTTTCAGAGTGACAGCCTTCCAAAGATATTAACACAGTGTTGTACTTGAAGCAGCCAGAAACTTCTTCAGAAACAAGTTATCCAACAGTCACAGCAGACTAATATCCTTCATGTCCTTGTTCCTGGGACGCTGGTACTGCCAAAGCCAGCAGCGGCTGAAACAAACAAGGCAAGTTTAGGCAAAGGGATGGCACAGAACAGGCATCTGTTGAAATCACTCCCAGTTCTCTGTCTACATTATTTAAGAGCAGGCCCAGTGTTGACAAGATATATGCAGCCTTGTAGAACATCCCAGGTCACCAGCCCTGCGTGAAGGTACATGAAGTCATAGAACTGATTAAGTGCCTGACATTCATGGGAAGATATCTAGAAATGGTGATGAAAGACACAATAGAGAAGCCTATATGAGCACTCATTTAAAAATATAGCTTCCAGTCACAAGAGAACAAATTAAAAATGTGTCATGGAGTCCTGTTCAAGAAGTCACGCCTCACCAATCTCATGGGCAGGGAATGGAAGCAAAATTCTGAAGATATAAAGATGATGACAAATTCTGCATTAAACACGAGTCCATCTGTCTCAAGCTAACCCAAAACCACTTTTATAAAAACTTACTTCTGAAGTCTCATGTGATGGCAATTGCCCTTCTGCTACTTTACATAAGGTCCACACTTAGCAAGTAAGTCATTGTCAAAACAGAAGTCTGATGCTCTGTCCTGATGTGTCCTGCCCAGTACACCAAGTGGGACATTGACCTGGGGCCAGATACATAGTAATAGATTAAGCATTGTAGCTTGTACATCTTTTAGTGTTTTTCAAAGAAAGAAAAAGCTGTAAGGCTTAAAATTTTTTAAAGGGAATGTAATAACAAGTTTTGTCTGAGCTTACCACAAACACTAGGATTACAACCAGACATTCACAGGAGATAGCAAGTTTTAATGCTGCCTACATACACCAAGTTTGCAATACAAGTAACACTGAACATCAGGATGAGCTCTGTTATGATAAGGACATATAGGCACAAAACTGAGGGTAGCCAGCTTCTCTCACTGAAAACCTATCTGTTCCAACTTCTTGTGTGTGACAAGCTGTCATCAAGCATGAACCAGAGATGAAATTGTAATGCAAGCCCACTGTGCCACGCTCAGGTTACAGTTAGATAACTAATACCAAATGAAATTCTGACATTCAAATAATGACTTGCTCCACTGGATGAAGGCTATCCCAGACTTGCAAAACATGATTGCCTCCACTCCTACCAAAGCATACAGGTACAATACACTGGCAATCATAGAATCATAGAATAGTTAGGGTTGGAAAGGACCTTAAGATCATTCAGTTCCAACCCTCTGCCATGGGCAGGGACACCTCACACTAAACCATGCCACTCAAGGCTATGTCCAATCTGGCCTTGAACACTGCCAGGGATGGAGCATTCACAACTTCCCTGGGCAAACCATTCCAGT
>JANRGW010003754.1:0-30245 GCA_024733675.1 Psilopsiagon aymara
GGTATTTGGATGTCAGTCATTCAGTCTCTGCTAGTTAAAAAGCATGTCTTTACAGAGATGCTTTCTATCAATAGTCCTGCACAACATGAAATATGGTTGACAGCTATATTACCACACTGCAGATTGCAAAGCAATTCACATTCACACTTCTAAGTGCCTCTCCTTTCAAGACTTATAGATATATGCCAAATTACTTGCATTGTGGTATATGGCCTTCTATATGTAGTCTATAGAAAAGGCTTTTGGTTTCCATTAAAATCAATGAAGTAGAGCCCAAAAGAGCTTTTCTGAAGTGTGTACTAGATGTCAGGCAAGGTTTATAATAAAATATTTCATGTATAATATGCATCTTCAACATATGACAGTGTTTATCTTTAAGATGGTATTTCCTGAATTTGGGATGGAAATTCCACTGCTTAATTTATATGTTGTGTAGGGTTAAGTTCAGCTTTCTTTTTTTTTTTTTTTTTCCCTCATTAGTGTCTCTTTAAAAAATGAATATATGATTTCATACTCTATTTAGGCAGTGTTTCTAAATGTAATGGAACAGCAGACATTTAAGGAGCCTAAGGTCCTGTGCTAACAAAATCATCATTGTTATCTAAAACTAAATGGGAAAGACATAAGATATCCTCCAATGTCAGTTCATCCAGACAAATTAGTGACTCTACCATGTCATAAGGCCTCATTCTTAGTCACTGAGTTCACATCTTTCAATACAGCAGTTCTTTGTGTGAGAAGTTAAAATGGATAATCAGCAGGGATGGTAAATTAGGTAATTAATTGTTGTTAACTATTAAAATATTAGTATGTTCTATGATAAATGAGGCAAACTGATAGATTTTTAAAATACAGAGCTATGACAAACATTTTAGTGCCAAATCTAATTTTTGGGGAGAGGAGAGAAGAGCCTGATGCTTTAACAATGTGTGAGTGAAGTATGACCTCCAGTGAATTTAGTGAGTCTTAAGGAAGATTGACTTAAAGGCAGGGAACCATTTAAGAATGAGTGTGTAATGGTGGAGTGTACATTGCATCTATCAATTTATTTCTTTCTTTTTTTCAATGACATTCTTAAAGTTTCCCATAGGTCCAGGGTACCCTGAAGAAAGCAGCAATACTGGTTTTAAATTGCCTTGAAATTAAGAGACAAAAAAAAAAAAAATGCCTGGAAATCACTGTCATTGGCTGTTGTCAGTAAATACAAAATCCATTAATTTTTGTTCTAGTTAAAATGGTGTGTTGTACCAGAGTGGGGCAGGTACAAGTTGAATTAGTGATTTGTGTTTCCATATCATTTTTCTAGCCCAGAACCTGTAAGTTGTATTCTCCAGAGGGTGAATGAATTCCATAAAGTGTTTTTTACATTAATTGTAGCCGCTGTGAAAACTGTTCTGCATCTCAAAGATGTTCTCTAAGATCATGTTCTATGGTTAGCAAACATCACTGCCCCCATTTATCAGAATAACTTGAAAGAAATTATAAGGAACAGGACCTAAATGTATTGGAGTAGTTGTATTTGATAATTCTCCATAAGTAAATTTGAAAATTAAGCAAACAAATGCTCTTTAGAAGAATGTTGGACTAATTAGTCAGACAGAAAGTATGCTGGTTAATTTCAAAATACCAAAAAAAAATTTCTGGAGATTAAACATAGTTTGTAAAAATTACTATACTGGGACACACTTCCTCTTTTCTCTGAAAATGGCCCAGGAAAGGTACAAGTAGGTTGTAGCAAACAGTGCAAGTATGGTGTAGTCTTTTGTTTTGTGTGCTCGGCAGTAGCTTCTGGGAGCCCTAACCTCTGTGGGTTCATCGAATCTCTTTCAACATCTTAAAAATCAAGTGTGTCACAGCAAGAAAGTTTGTCCACTGAAGTGGTGGAACCGAAAGAACAGATTCTCACAAGTGAGGACTTTTTATGCTTTTTTCACCAAACTGTGAAGAATCAGCCGTGATTATGTAAGCCTTTCCTGCATCATTTTGGCAGCAATAAACATCCTCAACGAAGGTGACAAAAAACAACCAAAGTACCCAAAACGCATCTGTAAGCAGCATAAAATGAAACAAAACGCAGAAAATCCAAACTTGCAAAAGAAGGTGCATTATCTTTTGTCTTAAAGTAACTCATAAGATTAGAAAACAGTTTAAAGGCGTCAGTAGTTCTTTGCCCAGGCTTTCACTTGCAGGCCAACCAGATGCTGGAAATAAGGAAAATATGAAAATCTTAGATGCCTGAAGAGATTTAGAACTTATATTAATGCAAGATGCATAGCTGAGACTCTAGGAAATTACTTCATTGTAGCAACATAGAGAATAAATTTCAACTCAGTATTACTGATGCTAAAGTTGGATTCTGGTCAGATTGCTGAAGAAATCGTCTCTATCCTAAAGAGAAAATTATGGCACAACACTGACTGCCACTTGCTGCAACCCTGAGATAAAATGTGGGTGCCAGGATATAGTTACCCAGATATTATCTCACTGGTGGCTCACTGTAAATGTTCTCCAAGTGAACTGCTCTGGAGACTGCTAGCCAGATCTTCATCTGCTGACAAGAAAAGAAGATACAAATGTGAGAGAGACCAAATTCTCACTTAGCATCCCTGTTGTCTCACGGAAAAGGGTCTTCTGTAAGGCTATGGTAGGCTGCTTCTTTACTTTCTCTACTTTAGTTTCCTGCTATTAGCCCCGAAGAGTGCTGCATGTCCACATCTGTGGTATATTAAAATCCAGTGTGTCTTCTAAAAAGTTGAAAATGAGGTCATATACAACAGAAACATTGGAGATAGCTGTCTACATTTTTGGTTTAGCTTGAAGGTGGAGGCCAAAGTTATGGCTGCTGGTCAAGTGCTTCAAAGTAATAGCAAGGCCAGCATTCAGATGTGGCTGATAAAAGCTGAGGATGCTGAGCTCTTTCCACAGTGTACACATGAGTATGGCCTAGTATGATAAATGAAGATATGGATGCCTGCTTAAAGGAAGTGTTCAAGGCCAGGTTGGATGGGGCTTTGAGCAACCTGGTTTAGTGGCAGGTGTCCCTGCCCATGGCAGGGGGGTTGAAACTAGATGATCTTTGAGGTCCCTCCCATCCCAAACCATGCTATGATTCTATGATTTTATGATTCTATGATGTGAAGTATACCTCAAAACATATCTTGCCTTTTCAGTCCCAGAACTGTGAGGAAAATTAAATACCTGCTATTGACAAATGAGTGTACAGCAGCTTGAAAAAAGGAGATGGTGATTTCCACTGAAAAGAGGAAAGGAAAAGTCTCTTTGGAATACATAAAAAATGATGTATTAGCATAATATTGTCATTGAAGATCAAGTGTTATAATATTTTATATTTTTTTCATTGTTGAACAATAAACATACAGCAATAGCAGGTGAATATATCAAAAGTGTACACAAAGTCTTCCCACTGTATCTAACTCTTCCATATATTACTGCTATATCTTCTGAGATTAAGTAAACACAGAACATAATGTACTCTACATAAATATAGCACTACTGAATCATAATAAAAATTTAAAAATATCTATTTACCATAAGAACTGTGTCAGAATCTCTCAGTGAAAATGTTGGTTGCTGAAATGGGAAGGTTTTTTTCTTTTCTGAGAAATGTACCAATTTCAACCAAACTTTGGTTTCAGGAAGGATTTTCTGGTTAAAACTGAAGAAAACTTGCATACCTAACCAGGCAATGGATATGTGTGAACCCAGAGAACACAAAGGTCAGTTTGTTCTCTCTGCTTTACATGAGAGTCTAGAACCTGGATTTTCCACTTAGGTAAATGCCCTCCCTCTTACAGGTAGTTTCAGTTTCCCCACTGAATGTGCTGCCATATGTTTACACGTATGAGAAAGTGACCATTTGGAAATGATGCCTCAGACTGGCTCTAACATAGCAACCCAAGAACTTCAGGGGACTAAAAGATGTTTGTGTTCTCAGAAAACGTTTGCATATTTACAAACTTGTCATTAGAAAATAGAGTTCTGACTAATTTGAAAGTATTGAAAAGGACATAATTTCAAAGACATTAATGTATTCTTGAAACAGTAATATTTCAATCGTAGGCACTGCAGCAGTAAGCAACCTCTTTATTTATTGTAAGTGAAGTAACGGTGCATACAAGAATTCATGCGGCAGAGAGAGAAATGTTGCCTGTATTTGTAATCTGTGGAGACAGCAACAACTTATTATTATGGTCAAGAAAGGTATGAATTCAATACTTCTTCCAGACTTCAGGAAAAACACAGCCCACTAAGCCAGCTGCAGGGGAGGACCATCCAGAGGCCAGCTGAGTGTCAGAGCCAGATGCTAATCTACCAAAGTGACCACAAAGCTGCATGTGCTGAAACCAACAGGAAACAGAAAAAAACGAAGCTGAACTCTCACCACGTTCAATTCTGTGGCCTGGTATCAGTTTGCCGTAATACCTTCTTACCCTGTATCTCATTTCACTGTCAGGCATTCTCCTGAAACATAAGTTCTTTGCTTGTCCCCTCAATATAAGATTTTACTTTACTTATAATGTTTGACTCTTTTTGGCAGAATAAAGCATTTTATTTGTGCTATGAAATGAGAGAGTGGAGCAAACTCCTGCAGGCGGGCTGCTTTGTTGAGTCAAATATATACTCTCATTTTGAGTGTGGAGCTCATACCATTCTTCACTTCACAGGAAAAGATATGCTTTACGCTAATAGATAGTCATCTCTGTACAATCCCTACTCACTTTCTCTGCTTTCAGCCACGCCTTATCGGGAAATTTCTCTGACAAATTAACATGGGAATTAGCTCTTTAACTGTGTTTCCAACTATACTTATCAGTTAATTTTTTTTACTGTTATGACAAAGAGATTTTAGTAACAATGGTAATAGATCTTTGATAACAGATAAAGCCCAGACACTGAAAACTCCTACATGTGGACCGTTTACTTTCCTAGTGCATTTTGAATATGAGCTAAGTTCAATTACGGTTGTTTTTAAAGCACATTTTAAATTGGGAAAGTAATAAGTGAAAAAAAAAGGCATTGTCTTCAAAAATCTAAAAGGTGAAGTGCTGTTTTCAAGAAATATTAAGAGTGAAGTTGGTTATAGATGGTCTTTCACTATTTTTGTTTTCTGTGATCAGTATAATAGAGTGGTTGTATATAATAGATAATGCTAGCTATGTCAGTATGGGTGTCTTGCATAAGCTAAATAAATAAAAAGTGACTTAGCTTCTATTTACCTTGCAGCAGGTGAACAAGTAAGGTGACAGTGAAATAAATTATTTTTTCCTGCCAGCTAAGCATGTCGTCAATCCTTCTTACTAGAGTAATGAAGCAAGGAAACAATATTTTGTTTGCTTTTCACTGCGGTGGAGGAGGCTCACATCAAAAAGGAAGATAGCACTTCAAATTTAAGGACAGCTGTGGTACGGTATTATGGCGTGTCTGCTAAGTCAGGTACTGCTTTCTTTTTTAAAATGATTTGAGATGGCTCTAGACTATCCTGTCATGAGTATTGCCTCCTAGAAATTGCTTACATTACTTTTGAAGAGCACACATGGTCAACTTATTTGGGTCTTAGAGTCACTGTGTTGTGAAAATGTTATTGATGCACTGCACAGAATTTTTCCAGGGGAAGCATATGTGTCTTCTGTTGATAATCAGATGCTCATAATTCTTACCTTCTTGCAAAGTGGGACTGTAAAGTGCTAGTGCAAAAGTAAAAATCAACATCTCTTTGCTTCTAATTCAGTCTTTCACTTGGGAGTCCAGGCTTCAGTTTAAATTTCAGGGGTGCCATACAGAACAACGTATTTGTAGAACTTAACAAATGGCCTTTTACAAAGGCAGCAGTGAAAATAGTGATGTGTTGTTTACTTCCCCTGACAGAATTGCAGGGTGGTTTTTCTCCACGGGCTCTTTGATATTAGACTATTAAATCCACTTGCACTACTGGTCCTGGGCTTCTGAAAACTTCCATAATACATACATATGACAGCTCTGAGAAGCAGTGGGAGGAAAGTGTAACACTGTGCAAAACTGAATCCTGTGGCAGCTGGGCAAATTGCCAGTAAATTCAATGAAGCTTTTCATTAAATTCAATGTGTTTTACATTAAAGCTGAATTTGGACCAGTGTCTACAGCTATTAAAGTTATACAGCTTTAAAAAATTACATGAAATTTTACCTACTTGCAAAAATTCAATTTCATGTTGAATCTATTTTAAACACCCTTGAAAAATACTTTTAAATTATCTGTTAGGAAGTCGTATGGTGTATTGCTTCTGTCTTTATTTTCTGTCTAGATGGATCAGTTGAAGCACAGGCTGATGGGTTCCCAGGTAGATTTGCACACACTTAATGGCAGCAAATGAAAATATGTCTCTGTGGTTCATTTGTATTTAAGAAAATTCTTCTATTGATGAGAGTTTTTTTATGACTGTGCTAAAATGATGCATAAATAAGATTGTTCTCACCTTTCCCCTTCAAATTTGTATTAAGTTGTTTTGTTAGTAACAGCCACATGTAAATGTCCAGGAGTCATGAACATGGAGAGTTGACTGAGAAAGACATACTTTTCTGTACTAGAGGATATGGAAAAACGGTATTCCTTTCCTGACAATCCTAAGGAAGTATAAATGAAGAAGTTAAGCTAAGACGGATCTTATTTTGATTTAAGAGAAAATTTGAGAGATAAATGTAACAAGGCTGGTTAAATTCTGCACGGGGAGACTTTGATACTTGACTGAACATTGTCTTGCTTTAGTTTGCAGTAGTTTTATCTTGTCCAGCAGGAGGCATGGAATGGTCCCTATGCCTCTGAAGTCCGGATTTGCTGCATCGTTTCAAAATGTGTGCAGTTGCTTCTCTGTGTAAAATAATGGTGCTCCCTTTGGTTCTCTGTAGAAACATAGAACCATAGAATAGTTTGGGTTGGAAAGGACCTTAAGATCATCGAGTTCCAACCCCCCTGCCATGGGGAGGGACACCTCACACTAAAACATGTCACCCAAAGCTCTGTCCAACCCAGCCTTGAACGCTTCCAGGGATGGAGCTTTCACAACTTCCTTGGGCAACCCATTCCAGTGCCTCACCCCCTCACAGTAAAAATATACTCTATAGTGACAAGTAGTTTCTTCAGTTGTGTACAGTACTGAATGGGAGATAAAATTAGAGAATGCCACAGAAATTGTATCCACAGCTTGAAACTCACTTTGCTGTAAGGCATGAGGTGAATCAAAAACTGAGGTGTTGGAACCTCCTTTACAGTTAGGACACTAGTGCTAAGTAAGGGATGCAACACTGGAAAGAGGAGAAAAAGCAGTGATTACATTTTGGTATCATCACTTCAGTTTGAGTGTAGAGCCTGTTCCCATGGAACATTTGGGACATTTAGATTCGATACCTCACCTACCAGAAGTAAGCCTATTTAGATGAGACCTACTTGCAGGATTGTGGCCCTATTCAGTATCCACACTTTTACTTTTGCAACTACTGGCTCAAGTAATAGGGGGTATTTAAAGACAGGGAATGTTATCAATGAATTTTTTGATGGGAGGTCTTTGGGAATATTCTGGACAGCAAATCATATAAATGATATGTAAGGAGATGCAGGGAAGATATCACAGCTACACTTTTTCTTTGCATGTAAATAGCAGTGAGTTTTGCAGTATACATTTTGATAGCTTGTTATGTTCATTAGCTTGTTATGTTCATTCCCCTCCAAATGAACATGGAGAGGGATACAGCTGAATGCATCAGGCAAGTACAGGGAAATTATGTGAATAGATGTGGTTTTCTATAGTCGATGCTTTATAGCTGCAAAAGCTTAAGTCACACATTTAAATTCCACACTATCCAGTTGCTGTGTCAGAAGGCAAAATTCCTGACCAAAGGCTGTTTACTGACCCTTTTGAAATTCGCAAATGGCATCAATTTATTCCCTTGTGGCTGGGTGCCAGTTGCACTAACTGGAAATCTTGAGACCAGGAGGTGACTAGAGGTCCATTGTTGCAGAATCCAAAGTTACATTCACTGATATTTGACCATTGCTGTATACTGTAAATTCATTCAGGGACACCATGTTTGAGTGTTGGCAGGTTAATTTGAAAAACTTGTCTATAAGATGAAAAAGTCTCCCATGAAGAACTTTAGCAGAATTTGGCTCATAACGAGACATGTATTGAGTTATTGCAAAACTCAAGAAGAGTCAGCAGTTCTTTTAGGATGGAAGTCAGCAAAGGGTGCTCACAGCATTGTTAAGGGGAGTTCAGCTGGCTTGCTTTGAACAGATCTCCCTACCTCCTACCTCACTGGCTGTCTAGGGTATGTAACAGGGTGCTTAGTCCTGCATGAGGCATGAGATGGCTTTTTCTTCCAGCACCAGTCATGGACTTCAACTCCAACAATGACAGAAGTTACTGTTCTTTCAGTGTGTCTTTGCTCACTTTCCCTGTCATAAGGTTTTCTCTCCATGTTTTGGGAAAACTCCATATAGTTCCTCTTAAAAATATAATTTTCAGATGTATCCAATTACTTAATTTTCTCTCCATGATTTCCATTCTGTACGTTTCAAATGCTCCTTTTCATTGCTGGCATTGCTGTCAGTAAAATTACTCCTGTCCTATAGAGATTATGCCCCACCAAAGTGTTATTCAGGTTTAAAACTGCCCTCAAGTAATTACTATTGAAAATTAACCCTGCTTATGTTAAGTAATAATGCAGTAACCTCAAAAACACTAGAAAGAGGTGAGGACTTGTAATTCTTGATTTTTGTTTACTGATATATTCCCCTGTCACCACAAACAGTACCGCTTAATTATGTATTTGAATTATTGATGTCTCAGTAGTACAGAAGCCTATCCTCTAGGTGCCTTTTGTTCAAATTTCTAACTATCATTTTACCAAATCTATATAGGAAAATATGGCATTTCCTTTAGTTTATTGTATGTTGTCAGTCAACTTGCACAAACAAAGGAAATAGTACTGCATCTTTCAGTGACATGAAACACTGCTGAAAGAAGAAAAATTTATAGTGTCAAGAACAACTGTGAGCCAATAGGAATATAAAACATCTTCACCTTCTTGTTATCTCACAGCATTCAGATGCTCATAACAGTTTAGAAAGCACCCGCCCACACCACAGGATCTTGCTCCTCTTTAATTTTCTCTAATTTGTGTAGTGAATAACCAAATACTCATAATGCAATTAGAAGATAATCAGGCTTGTAATTATGTTAATTGCTGGAGACTTACATCAATCTCCAGCAAAGTGATAGGATTTCAGGGGAACTATTAACATGGGAAGAGAGAGAGGAAGCGCACATGACAGAGAAAGAGGTTGGGGGAGTGGGTAAATTGATGAACAGCTTAGGCTTGTATCATTGAGCAACAATGAGAATACAATGGTGCAAACAAATGAAAAGGGCCTCAAGGGGAGAAGCTCAGAAAATGAGGTTTTAGGTACCAGCAACTCAACCTCTTTTGTCGGTTTTCTTCCCATAAATAATCATGTTGTGCATCTATATTTATTGTAATAAGCCCAATTCAGAGAAATCGGATCCATAGCTGAACAGAGAACAAAGGGGAACTGTTCAGCTATGCAGCAGTTTGCCGTGTCTCCCACACCACTGAAAGGGCCACTGTATTACCTTCTGTCCTCAACTCCTGGGGGTATTCTTTTCTCATGGTGATGACCAATATTACATTTAAAGCCATAATACTGCAACTGAAATGGCCCATCTCAGAACTGTCATGGATCAGTCATAATCTGTGAAGAACATACCATATGTAGTGAATTGACAGAATTTATGAAATAATCCACAGTGGAGATGCTTTTTTTTTTATTTTTTTTATCTTTTTGTCACTACCTTATTGAGGTTGTAATGGTTGTTTAAGACTTTTGAAAGTGAGTTTTGTCATCTGAAGCCTGGTGTAAGGTGTAGACCATGGCTGTACTTTATTAGTGTGTCTGTTTCTGAGTTTACAGAACAGTTTTCTTTGCTTAGACTACTTACCAGAAATTGCCTAGCCAGCTTAAAATGAAAATGGGGGTGTAGGGAGGGGGGAGGAGGGGAGGAAGTGTTACTATTAAGTTACTTGTTTATAGCTTAAAAGATTGCTTATACGTGGGAAGACAAACTTCTAAGGATCAGGGAAATCAGGCTCCCTTTAGCCTCATATAATCTTTTTACCCACAGCTGCCATGATGAAGATAATAAAGAAAAAAGATAATTAATAAACTCAATTGTTTTCTCCTTTTGTCTGTATGTTTGTGCATGCAGTTAAACTAAAGGGCATTTTTCAACATTTAATTAATTCTAGAAAAGTACTTGGATATAAAAGTGCATTAGCTTTTGCAACTCCGTGGGAAAAGACTTTTTGTCATATCTTTTAAATGGGTATTATGCTGTTATGTATGAATTCTGAATAATGACCTAAGGAGCTGAGGGATTTTATAGAAAATATTTAAAGAAATTTAAATGCCCTGTTTTGAACCATTTCCTATAAATGACTTGTTTTGTCCTTTTGATTCAGGTTCAACTATCAAGTGTCAGCAGTCATTCCTACCATATAATGTCTTTAAATTCCAATTAAGCTTGATTTCTCAGTTCTAAAAAGCCTAGGAGGAGTAAAAAGAAATTCTCTCAAGGGCTTCATCTAGTAGCGATTTATCCCCCACTGTTTCTCCGAACAGATGAGTGCTGCATACCTTGACTCCAGCCATGACAACACAATTCCTATGAAGCAGCCCTTGAAAATCACTCTGGAGCTCACACAGCAGGAGACTGGAGAGCATAAACCCAGTGTAAGGCCAAGCTTCCTTACACATAATTCCTCAGCTCTGTGGGGCTGCATGCTCATGTTTGGCCCACCCTGGTGTACCCCTGTAGCAGGAGTGTGGCAAAGACGGGGGCTCTGAGCTGCTCTCTATCTCTTCTGGGGCTCTGCAAGTGTCTGAAGGAGCTGCAGCTGTCTGAAAAAAGATGAAACATGGAGTATACACAGAAGGCATTATCAGAGCCAGACAATCCAGGTGAAAAATTAACAAGCAGAACAGGAAAGCCTCCATGTCCTGCCCACACGACAGTATAGAACACCCACCCTAGCAATGAGGAGTGGTTGTGCTATTCAGCAGTCCTCTCCATCAAGGATATAGCAATACTCACCTTCAATTTACACGGGCCACTATGGAGCTACAATTTCATTTTGCCTCAGTGACACATCCAGTATTCTGAAAGTGAGGTTTCAGATGCCATGAGCTTCCACCCAGAAACTGAATCCCCAGAAAACTAGAACAAGACAAAACAAAACATAACCCTACCCTCCCTTATTGAGCTTCACTGCATTGTATGTGCCTAGCACACAGTGCTCCTCACATAAATGCAGTTGTGAAGATGTCATTACGTTGTTTTTAGTAAATTCAGGATACACATTGTAGCCAGTGATAAAGTGTAATTTATGATAATTAAGTACTGTTGTTGATGTACATAAAGTATTAAAACACTTTCACACCCACCTTCTGTGTGATGTAATTTTACTGTCTTTCCTTTAGCTATGCTACAGATTCCCATTTAGTCTTAGAACAGGAAGGACTAGAAGTGAAGGCTGAGGCAGAGAAACTCAGAAGCAAGGAAAATACGGGTTAAAGAAGTGTATACAAAGTTGAAATTCGGAAGAAAGAAAGGTTTGTTCAGTTATGACCTCTTTTAATGCTTCTCTTGGAATCTTCCTTGGATTGCACCTGTCAGGCACAAGCTCCTTAAAATTGGGCTTATGTGTGCTTGGAATTTGGGATTGCTTGTGCAGGTGGGATAAGGGGTTGACTTAAAATCCCAGTGGCAGTATCAAGTAGAAAAGTCCCTTCAGGGCCTCTTGGCACTTTCTGTTGGTAACACAATAACTGTATTTCATGACATTGTCCAGGATATGGAGCACAAGCAAGAGAAGGCATGGTTATCCACAAACCCCATATGCTGGTTCAATACCCCATTTCTTTTCACCACAATATGTCCTTTCTCCTGGCTGCCAAATCTCAGGATTATCCTACAGGTTAAATTTAAGGTTTTTGAGATTCTTGCAGACTCCCTAGTGCTGTGCCTATAGCTGTCTTTCTCAGTCAGTCATTCACAGTGTGGCTATAGCGCTTCTTATTAAAGGCCTTGGAAATTGCTGCCTGACCTGATCAGGGTTCTCCGGCTTATTTAACATTTTACGAAGCATCCCAAACCTGAAATAACTAAAATCAATGTAACCAGTGTAACAGACTCATTGTCCTGACACGCATTCCCCCCAGACACAGCAGGTCCCAGTCTCTTTTAAATGAATTGCATCTACTACACTTCTTTGTAAGGCGATAACTGAGAAGGTTGCTGTACAAGGAAGAAATAGAGGCACACCAAAAGGAAAAAGTATCAATGTCTGCCTTTGTCAAGATGAAGAGCTTAGGGAGGATTTTATTTTCTTCTGTGGAAGAAATAACTGTACCTTTGGCAGAATGTTTTGTCTCAGCCACTAACGTAAGGGAATAGTGGTCCCAGCAGAAAGAAATTCATGAAAACATTCTGTGATTTGGATGAAGTTCAGACCACAGATCTATCTTTCAGAACCAGGGGGAGTGGAAACAACAGAAGAAAAATGATTCCATGACATCAGTGAAAATTTATAAATAGTAAAAGAGCCACTTCTCGAAATTATTGCAAGCATGTAGTCTAATGACAACATGTACTGAAACAGAGCACAGTATCATTTTGTCCCACCAGAACATCACACATCTTCATGCCCATGACTGAATGGTTCAGCAAAGGAAATGCACTTAATTCTTATTTCCTGCCTTTGAACCTAGCCTCAGCACTGAGATGTTTGCTAATTTGTCTTTTAATTTGCAGAAAGTGAACTAAATTCAGCATTCATAATTAAATCACATCAACGATTGCCTTCAAACCTCTGTTACCTCAATATTTACAGTTTGCTTGTCAGTATAGAATTCGTCAGCCACTGATTTGTAGCAGTTTGGAGGAGTCTGCTTTCAGATGTCGGTAGTCCCTAGCTTCTGAGTAGATGCACATATCCTTGTGTATTCACATGGCAGTGTGCTAGAAGATCAGAGCCAGCTGTTCACACAACTTCATTAAAATTGTCTCACAGCAGTTTTGGAAGCGTTTCTTATTACTGCTTATTAGTCAAAATGATGTTGTGATATCATCACATTGCTAATTGTCCTACCTCAACTTTTTCCCATCTTATGAATAGAGAAACTGCAAAGATTGCAATATAGTCAGCTTTCTCAGCACTTGGTTTGTACAAGAGCCACACTCCTTGTAGAGGGTTTCTACTGGAATATCCTCATATCTGTCCCATATCTTTTGACTACCACATATTTATCTGCTCCTTTGTACCTTTCTGCATCCTGGATTCATGCCTTGGCATTCTTATACTAGAAGTGTCCAGTGATAGTGGCATACATATATCCCAGCGACAAGCAAGCTACTTCAGATTACTATACATATTAAATATATATATGTAAATATGCTACCACATTTCCTCTGTACTAGAACGTACGGACACAAGTTTACCGCATGTAGGAGCAGCTGCTTCAGCTGCTCTAATTACTACCAGTCTAGGATCAATAGGGTACAATACAGTTCTCTTTCTGTGCTAGTGGTACCTGAGCAATTTAAGTTTGGAGTTGGTATTATTGCTTTCATAGAAAGGACATCAGCTTCTTCTAGAGCAGAGTGAGAAAAATGGTGTGAGAGAAGCTGTAACCATCCTGCTGAAGATGTTAATTGCTAGTGCAGGTTACCGCATTGTTCTAGGAGGAAAACACATGGATACAAATTAAGTTGGTCTACAGTGTGGAGATTCAGTTGTGTGTTTGGAAAACTGGACTGCTCACCACTGAGAGCCTTGGTCTAGTTAAAGTTTGCAACAAAGAAAAGGTTAGTTTTTCAAAGTGTGTTATTCTAGGAGTTATGTGAAAATCTCAGTAAGGCAGAGCTATGGTACAGCTACTAGTCAGTCAAGAAAAATAGAATTCCTGTTTTTTTGCTTGGGGGGGGGGGGGGAGAGGAGAGGATAGATAATAGGAACTCTCTCCCAAAACTCTGGCTACATACAGGAAGGTGAAATGTGTGAAAAGAGTTTGGGATGAAAGAGAGATGGGTGTAATTTCTTTTCCTTTTTCCCTGAGGGAGTTGTGTGCAGGCAGGAAAAATAAAAGAAATAAAAGAAACAAAAAAGCAACAGATGTTTCAACGAAGAAGGCAGAAGATATCCAAGGAGGACAGAGAAGAATAATCTTCAGAAAGAGCTGAGAGTCTTTGGTTGAAACCCTGTGGTAGATAAATCTAAAGGGTGGATTCTTGGTTTTGTTTTGAAAAAAAAAATACATACATTCTTTGTCTAGACAAGTAATTTCATGAAAGCGCTGCCAGACTCCATCAGCAGTTCTCCAATCTGCAAGACAATGATTTTAGCTAAATAAGTGCTTTATTTAAAAGTAATACTATTTTCCATTGGTTTGTGACTATAGTAAGACTTTACTTTGCCTTTACTTTGTAATTCATGTACTCCCAGATATTTTAACACATGTTATTTGTAATCCATAAAAAGATGCTGGTAAAGCTAGTTTTAGGAGCATGTTTTAAAACGGAGTTTAGAAAGAAATGAATGGAAAGTTCTTTTTGTGCTTTCCTGCAGATTGGTGTCTTGGCACACAGTAGACTAGCTTGCTTACTTATTTGAATTTACAGCCTAGAATGAAAATAGAAGAAAGGCTATGTAGAATAGAAAGCAGAAAAGAATTACCTTCAACAAAACCAAAATAAAATTCCTGTAAATTTTGCCAGGTCTATTGTCTGAGCTGCCAGGTTTTTCATCCTGTGACAGGTTTTCTTGCTAGATGCTTGTTAATTTTTTCCATACACAAAAAGCTTCACACCTGATTAGACTGGCTTTTACACTGCTAGAAGGATAGGACATTCCTAACCTGCTAGGACTAGAAGCCAGACTCTTTCAGAAACATTGGCTCAGTTTGGAGGCTCTCCTAGGGACACCTTGTGGAGAGTAATCAATTTCCATCAGGACATGAGTTTGGCCTCTCTCTCATGACCATCATAATGTAATTAAAAATTGTCCTCAAAAAATTTTACTGTGTATTTCCACCAGCTGTGCCCTACTCCTCTCATTCTGCTCTTTTGACAGCAGTAGTTTTGCCCATCTTGAACGGTATCCTGTAAGCTCCTGCATTCAGAAGCGTGTCATCTTTTGTTTAAGTGGCCTACAAAGCCCTTTTGCTAGTGCCTCAGTTTATTCTCCATACATTTATACATTCATTAGATTGGCTTCATCATGAAACATGAATGACCGAACGTTTGTTTGTGGCTTTTATCCTAGCAGTGGTTTGCAACACAAAGAGGTTTCTTTTTCATTGTTCTTATAATGACATATAATCTAAATGTTGTGTGAAAGATTTATGCTTGGAGAGAAACTACTGCCTCAGGGACACTGCACAAGATTTAAGTCACTGGGGAATTCACCCATCTGATTATGTTCTTGGACGTTTTCAGTAAAAAGTGCACCTAACCTGCTGTCCTGGGTTCAGCAGTAGCAGTTATTTTTCTCCTTAGTAGCTGGTGCAGTGCTGTGTTTTGGCTTTAGTCTGAGAACAATGCTGATAATACACTGATGTTTTAGTTGTTGCTAAGTAATGCTTATTCTGATTGAGGACTTTTCAGTCTCTCATGCTCTGCCAGTGAGGAGAGGCACAAGAAGCCAGGAGGGAGCAGAGTCAGCACACTTGACCCACACCAGCCAAAGGGGTATTCCATACCGCAGCACCTCATGCCCAGTATATAAACTGGGGGGAGTCACCCAAAAGGCCAAGATCACTGCTCAGGTCAGGCTGGGTATCGGTCGGTGGATGGTGAGCAGTTGTATTGTGCACTGCTTGTTTTTATTAGATTTTTTTTCCTTCCTTTTTTAGTTTTATGTTCTCTTCACTTGTTATTTCCCTTATCATTATTATTACAGGTGGTAGCAGCAGTGGTTTGTGTTATACCTTAGTTACTGAACTGTTCTTATCTCAACCCATGCGTCTTGCCTACATTCTTTCAATTCTCCTCCCCATCCCACTGAGAGTGGTAAGGTGAAGAAGGGGAAGGAGTGAGTGAGCAGCTGCATGGTCTTGAGTTAACTGCTGGTCTTAAACCATGACACCTGGCAATTGGAATTCATCATTTCTTGCAGCTCAGAGTTAGACGCCTTTGTTCCCTTTGATTTCTCAACCTTTCATAGAATCGTAAAATCAACTAGGTTGGAAAAGACTTTTAAAACCATCAAGTCCAACTGTTACATGTTACTAAAACATGTCACTAAGACCTCATCAACATGTTTCTTAACACTTCCAGGAATGGTGATTCCACCACTTGCCTGGGCCGTCTGTGCCAATACCCAACTACCATTTTAGTGAAGAAATTTTTCCTAATATCCAACTGGTTGCCAACCAGATGTGACACCACTCACCACTACTCCTTTCAGTTTACTATGAAGTTCTTACTTGTTTTATAGTATAAAACTCATGAGGTTGTGTGTGGAATGTTGCAGACTTCTTCCTTTCAGTGCATTACTTCTCTTTTTTTAAATTCCCAAAGGAATGTTCAGTGCTTCTAAAGCACTGATATGGTTATTACATTAATTTAAATAATGCAGAAATTTATCTGGGTTTGTATATTTCTAAACTTTTAGAATTCCATGACCGCATGGTGTGTTATAAGTCCTGTTTCAAGAAAGACTGTCTTTAGGATGTCTTTAGGTTTATTCTGTTCAGCAAAGCGCTTCACTGTAAGTTTCAAGCTTAGGATATCCTTTAACACCTTTTTCTGCTTTGTTTGCTGTACTGGGTCTGATTTGAAAAGTTTGAATAGCCTGACTCTAAAAAAGAGGGTCACTCCTAAAATCATAAATCACTGGTAGATTATTAAGGTCATCCAAAACGTGTGCATAGTATTGAAATAAATGCAACACACATTCTGTAATATATAGGGCTTTTTCTACAGACTGACACTTTAAAAGCATTCAAGTGTTTCAAAATAGTTCAATTTTGTTTTCTTGCTACAAAAGTCAAGAGCCTGTCAGTTGCTCTTTCCTGGACCAGCAAACACCCACAGCTCCCTTTTTAGTGAAGCATCAGGCAAGGGAAAATGGAAGTTAGAAGAAATACATATTCTACATATTCTAGAAATTTTCAAGAAACAATTTGCAACTGTTGAAAAGATGTTCTTAAAACTTACTTTACATTTGAATACTTCACATTGAAGGTTGTGTCTGCTGAACTATAACTTTGCTGTAAAGTGCTGAGTATAATGTTCTTGTTTGAAAAAAATTCAGATAGAAATCGGAGTAGGTTAAAATATGTTCTTAAAATAAATACTTCACTAGTGGATGATATGCGTAATTCTCATCAGGAACTGTATCTGTCATACCATTAAAAATCAGTGTTCTTCTTAGAGCCATTTAATTGCAAAAGAGACCAGAAACTACCTATATCCCGTATTCCTAACCCACATACCAATTGCGTATCTGGTTTGAAATAGAGAACAGAGCAAAATTTTAATCTAATGTTACTGATTTGTTGAATGTGTTGAGTTTTAGTTGGGACCTGACAGTTTCACTTTGGATGTAGGAATCTTCTTCCCTTTAAGTGAAAGCGTACTTACTAGTTTCAAACTACAATTCAGTCTTTGCCATATTATTTTCCTGATGGGTACTGAGACCAAGTCCTTCCTCGTATAGTAAAATCCTGTCTTTTTAGACCATATTTTATGTGGATTCTGTGTTTCTGTGCTTCTCGCTGCTTTTTATGCAGCTATGCACATGGTCACACACAATTCCCCATGCTTAGGGACACTAAGGAGTATTTCCTTGTTTGATTGAGACTTAAAAGAGAAATAGTTTCATTCTGTCCTCCAGTTTTCTGTTTTCTAGCAAGCACTGTTGTATACTGGTCTGCCCTATAGATAACTACTTTTCACAAACAGCATGTGACCCAGGCCAAGTGCAGTTCCCAAACTGGGACTACGTCATATGCATTTGATGCACACCTGTCTGCATGTAGGGCATATGTAACACAAATCATCCCTGGACAGTACTATCGCTGTATCTCCTTCTGCCTGACACTTCAAGAGAAACCCTGAGCTACTCAGGGAACCACCATAATTGTCTTTCTGGCAATTTGCTGCATATGGAGTTCTGTCTCTTCTCTTGACTTTTGAGATGTTTTAAATATGTGATGTGGCTCTGGTCCATGCATGAACTTGGGGAAGTGACTGGTTGGGTCAGAACAGTTGATAATCTTTGGCAAAAAAAAGAATATTATATTTTGGAGGCCTTCTAACTCTGTTACTTCTCGGTCTGTAATGTTTCACAAAAATCCTTTAATGAGCATTAGGAAGCAGATTTAGCTCCATTTGTATCCAGTATGGTATTCAGGGCAAGGTTGCAGAGGACTTAGCCCACCAGAAGCCTGGTTCTGGCCATGGCATTTAGACTCTGACTCTTCTCTGTTACAAATGCCCACAGCTGGTTTCCCCAGACATGTTTGACGGAAATGCCTTTACTGGCAGCCAACCAGCAGGACATTATACATTCAGTGGTGTGCAGAAGGCTCTTTAACTTGCATGCAAAGAAAAATAGTAAATCTGACTGTAGGCTAAGTAGAAGCAAAGAGAGAAGCAATAAGCAGGCAGACTTCAACTATGGTTGCCTTAAGTACACAGAAAATTACTTTATGAGCCTAGCACATGCAACCAATTTTCTGTTGTGGGTTGAGAAAAAAGCGTGCAAATATAGGATGGGATTTAAAAATGAAAGCATGCCTAATACACACTTTCAAGGGTAATTAGCAGACCAGAAAACTGTGAGAAGTTATTTTATCTTTTATTATATCTGCATATTGGTGCATGGTGGCAGATTACTTTTGTTAACCTTATATAGTTTTATTGCAACTAACCACCAAGACCTGCCAAAGCATTCATCAATAAGCCATTTTATCTGGTGATTTTAGCCTGCATTCAAGCTTTTAGAATTTAAAGACCTAGTGGTAGACTAAAATCTTCAGTCTCTGGCTTTCTGAAAACTAGCTGCAACCCCAGTGCAAGCCTATCCATCATTAAACCAAGGTCTTTGATGTCTGTTTTTCTGAATAGGAAATCTGACTAGCAGTGGTCATTGCTTAGGATTTTGTTCAAATGAGTGATATGTGTGGGTCATTGTCTATAGTTGCACTAGACTCAGGTTTCAGGACAACAAGTAATTTAAGATATTTATCTCGTTTTATTCATAAGCCAAGAGAGTAGGATGTGAGCTGGAGCCAGGGCTGTTACAAGTTGCAAGAATTTAGGTAAGGCTTGTGTTTGTAACTGTGATGTGGAACCATTAAAATGTAACAGTGGAAGTGATTAAAATGACTGCAGTCTCTGCTCTCACAAACCCTTGTCCTCATTCCATCCTAGCCCCATGAGTAAAATTCTTCTGCCAGAGAACTTCTCAAGTGATGTTTCCCATGAGAAGCAATTCTGATTCTAGCATTGAAGATTTCTTAGGATTTGTCCACACACCGTATTGTATTTGGCACTCTTTTCACCACAAAGTTATAGCATTTTCTAATACTGATCAAAAGGAGCCACAGAAAAATCATGAAGTGTTTTACTCTGCTGGCAGTTAGAGCTATGGTTTTGAAGACTGAGCCTCAATGTAACTCTTGAACCACAACTCTAGTATCAGCCCCTTACCCTTGGCTTAACTGTAGCTGTGTGATACATGTCCACAAAGAACTGACTGTAAAGCATTTGGACATATTGATGAGAGAATGAGTACGTAATCTTGTTTATCTGGTATAATGATGCGTTGGCATGGTCCTACACTGAATTTTCCGAGTGCATGTTCTCAGGTCAGTATTAGTTCTAGCATCCCTATATGGCAGCTTGTGTAGGCCTACTCCCTTTGAGCAAATCACTTAGCATTCCTGTTCCTTAAATTGTTTGGGTGGGGACAGATGGCTGTGACAGACCTTGCATATTCTTCTCTTCACAGCTTCTCCAATAGTCCGTAAACCCAATCTCCAACACCCTATGATTGCAGTTCTTGGCTTTGTATAACCAAAAATTGCTATCTGTGCCAAATTTGGGAAGTAGAGTGGGTTTTGAAATATGGAAAAGTATCCAGTAGAGGCAAAGCTGAAGCTATCAAATTCATTGCACAAATTATAAACCATATTTAAAGCTATATTTCCATGGGTTAAAAGCCGGTTCATTAGCAAAAGATTTAAATGTTTGCCACTTCTTTGCCTTGGTACAGCAGAAAAAGCTCTGAAAATGTGATATCTCTATGCCGTATTGAACAGAATCAAATCCTTCCTATAAGCCAAACTTCAGTTCTCTACTAATAAAATTCTACATGCCACTTTATAGTGCATGTTTATTCTGTAGTAAAAGTGACACAAGTCCTTAATACAGCATCAGTGCTGCCTATTGAGCTTTGTATTCTTATAAATATTCCCATGGGAAATCTGAAGGTTGGCACTGCTAGACTGTATTTTTTAAATATCACAGATGGGGTGGAACCCAGCATCATGTTGCTTATTACTCTGGTGATCTATCTAATGGTATTCTTTGCTGCTGAAATCTAATAAAAAATAACATTTTTGAAATATTAGATATTGGATTAAAGCTCCTAATTGTGTCTTTCATAACCAAGGAAGGTCCATATTAATAATTCTTTCCAGAGCTATTCAAAAGAAGACATCTGTTTTGGCATACATTGTGAAACTCAAATCTGTCCAGTGCCATTTTATTCATTTGTTACTTTTCATGAACAAATGTGACTGCACATTTATTTAAATCTTTAGAAATGTGTATGAACAAACAGAAGACAAAGTAAATTTAAACCTGAATTGGAGACATGCTGTTCAGGAAGAAAGAGTTCCACCTGCAGTAGGTGGTTACTGCCCTTGCAATAACTCAGTGCAATAATTCTCATACAGTCAAACTGTGCCTTTCAAATTCACTGCCTCAAATGGACGGACAGTTCCAAAAAGAGTGCAAAACCCCTGCTTACTTAGTAAAAGGTCATTGGAAAGAGAGACGAAATGCCAGACACAGAGGCTGATCTATTCAGTATATAATCACACCACCTTTAAAAAGACATCTACATTACAAAGGGTAGAGATCTTATTGCATACTCTAATACTGCATACTTGCCTAATGCAGCTACCATGAGTAAGACTTTCAGAAATGAAGGGAGTGCGGTGTAAAGTTTTATTACCCATCCACCATTTCTATTTGAATTATTAACAGTTTATGCACTGATATGAGAGAATTTTTGATATACTCCGGCAGCAGTTTTCTGTTTTTGCCCTACTGCTAAAGTGCAGTTCTGTTGAAACCTATATGGATGACAGTCACAAAAGTGCTGCCCTCTGTTTGCTATAGCTCTTAGAGAGTGTGAGCATTTTTAATATTTCCAAGCACAATTTTAGAGAGATCACATTTTTATGACTTTGGTTCAATTACAACTGAGCTCAATGCTTTTTGCTGCTCAGTTCCTAGACTGCTATGTATGTTTACTAAGCAGAATACTAGATTAATTCTGACCCACAAATACCCCCTCCCCCTAAAAACTGAAATGACTGACTAGAGGAGAGGAAATGGATCCATACAAGCAAAGGAGAAGGTGATAAAGTTGGCAAAAAAAAGGTGAAGGAATGTGCTTAAGTGACAAATCTGGAATGAATGCCCATCTTGGCCTAGAAGGCAGAAAGCAGTGGTAGGAGAGTAAGGAACCTCTTTATGTTTTATTAGGGAATGTATATATTCTCTCTGCTGGAGAGTACAAAAAGATTACTGTCCCATTGATCTCCTTATGTCTGTGCCACTGGGGGACAAATTTAGGATTGAAATAATTTAAATGTAAACCTGTCAGTCTTTCTGCTCTACCAGCAAAACTGAAGTCCAGAAAATTACAGATTTTCTTCTACAAGTTATCTGTTTACATTAGCAGGAAAAAGTAACGGTATTGGTGGGGTAATGAAGAGCTTGATGCTTTCAGGAGCTTCTACTGGGTATACTGCATATCAGTGTGCATCTTTATTTTTAACTAATAATGTTTACAAAAAGACCCATTCTTGGAACATCAAATATCCAGAAAAGTGCACCTTCTTTGTAGGGCAAAAAATACCATTTTAATTAGGTAGTGATTGTCAGCAGTTACTGCCATTAGACCAATCAGTGTTTTATACCAAAACATGCTGCTCAGTCGGTGTCTCCAAAACTGTAATGATCCATTACAATTTTACAGTGTTTTCCACCTCCTGATAACTTTTGCATTTGGTATGTACACAACATCAGATCTAGTAGGCTGTCTGGAGGAGGCACTTAGCAAGCAGCTGACCTGAAAGACTCTGCATAAAGTGCAAAGAAGAATAACAAAAGCTGCTGTTGCCTCTTGGGGTTCCCTAGTATATCTACAGCATTACCAGAAGGTTCAGGAAGTTGCATCTGTTGAGTGTGAAATTCTTAAGCTCCAAAAATGCCCACTTAGAGAATTAGGAAACACCTGGAGATTTTCATTCACCAGAATGCTCTCATCTCTTCATCATATGCAATATATAGCCTACACACACATTTTTTCAGAAGTGTTTTATTGCCCATTCATTCAAATTCACATTTTATGTTTTTATCCCTTCGAAGGTGTGAAAGCAATACTTGTTCAATATTAACAATACAATTATTTATTACCAGTGATGTGATTTTTTTACTTTGACTGCCAGTGTTCTGCTCTTGAACAGGTTTATGATGAAGTTGCATCCACTCTATTCCATGTTTTTATAAACATTAAAATAAGATGACAAGGAGGGGTTAAAAGTAGCCTACAAAAATTATTAAATAACTTGTTTCTCTGATGCTTTATTTTGTAGCCTTGACCATCACCAGGGACATAAATTGATTTATAACAGCTGTGTATGAGTATTCAGGTCTGGGACCTGAGTTTTGTATTCAGAGGGATGTGTTGAAAGTTAAACAAACTCATCAGAGTCACCTTAAGTACATGAACATTTCTGGTGCGTTTTGCAGTTTTACAGCTTTGCTCCAAAAACAACATCATGAGGTTATACAATGAGACACTCAAACAGCCAAGGAACACGACACAAAACCACTGTCAGAATCACTAGAGTGCAGTTACAAAGCACTTTATAAAGTAATATGAGTAATTGCATGCAGCAACTGCCAATATCCACAAGCACTAACAATGTCTGTAGTGCAGTAGGTGAAGAATGCTGTGGCAGACTTAAATGATGATTATCTTCTGCAATAGTGGTTCATTCCAAACTAGCAAGCTTGACATTTCCCTGTAGCGGTTTCTTCTTCACCTATTGCATGTGGCCTGCAGTGTCTAAAAGTGATTTAGTGACAAATTTTGCAAAATTACGGTGTTTCAAACCACATTTTTCTAGCTAATGTTATGCTTTTTTTTGTTTGTTTGTTTTTCTGGTTTACAAATGTCTTCACAGATTTCTTTTAGCTGGCAGGTCCCCAGGTACTGTGGAAATGCAACAGGCTGCTTGGTTTTGTTTCATGCAAAAAACAAACCCAAGGCATTGTTGGAAATGGTGAACTTTAGCTCTCTGACAGGCAGCACTGGATTTTCCAAGAGTGTTTATAAGAAAAATGGGTTGAAGAGGCCCAGTATCTAGAATTGCAGCAGAGGTTTACTGTCACTTCCTCAAAGGAGTTTCTCAGAGACACAAACTGTAAATAGTGGAGAAAAATTAAAAGGATGCCTTTACTCAATTAATTCGCCTACATCTTCTAAAACCAATAAAATACAGCAAAAAAAATTTTTGGTGCAGCAGAGGTCTTAAATTTGTCAATTGTAACCTTTTTCTGACTTGCAAAATGACTTACTATTTCTTTAAACATCATGCTTTAATCCCAGAGGAATATATCAAATCACCATAGGAATGCTGAAGCCTTTTGCTAACAAGAAATAAACCCATTTGCAGACATTGTTAGATGGTCAAAAAGATAACCAGTTCCCAATAGAACAGTGGTTGTGTGCTTAGTGCCAAAGATGGAACAGTTAGTGTATAGGAAGCCAAACTGTGAAGACAAATTTTCAGTGCCATAGTGACCTCTGAATTGTAATGACAATCACCTTGGCCGGTGATCTTCGAAGTGGAGAAGAAGAGAGTTGGAGAAGAGAGTTGGAGAATAATTAACTATCAACTTCAGATCAAGCTAATGTCTAAGGTCAGATGATGCACATAGAAAATTCAGATTCATCTCACAGTGACCAAGCAAAGTCAAGAATTCCGCTGCAGAATTTCCTGACTAGATGTTTGGTAACTGGTGCATTTCTGCAACAATTCTTCATTTTTCATAAAAACACACTTTCTAGCTAAATACCATTCATCAAAAAAATTCCAGTCAGCTTTAAAATAAAGCGGCAAACTTTATTATAAACAAGTACAGTAAAAAAAAAAAAATCTCCATACATGCTAGGACTTGAAAAATGGTCATGTAAATTGAAGGCCTTGTAAAAAAAGTATTCTTTACATATTGAGGTGTAAACACCAAAAGAATAACATAGTCCTTTTTTTTTCCTCCAGGGATAATAGATGGAACAGCAAATAATGGTACAAATGAGAATAGAGTTTTATGCTGTTTGATGTAAAATACACAATGGAAAACTAATATAGTTACATCAATAAATCTTTTAAATGCAGAGAATTCCCTCACTCCAGTGTTGTATTATGAATTCAGTAGCATAACACTTTATTTGACAGTTGGTAGCAAAACTTGAACTCAGATTATTAATAACCTTTCCACAGTCTATCATTAATGTCAGTGAGTGCGGTTTAGGAATTTTATTTTGGCAAGTATAATATTTTAACATATTAAGTGACTACTTGTATAGTCAGAGCAGAAATGTTAGCCAGGGAAGTCATTTCACGCCAAATCTGAAGGCACTAAAAATAAACTGCTACTTACGATCTCAGACAACTTGGTAAATGTCTGATTTCTCCTGCCTTTGAAGTCCTACATCAACACTTAGTCTATTGTTTAAGGCATTTCTTTCAGTAAGCATTTACATAGAAGAGGACAGTTTGGATACAGGACATTTACAGCAGACAAATCATGCCAGTGATAATCTTGTCAAGTTTACCATCCTGTGAAGGCAACTGGTGTCAGTATGTGCTGCTCAAAGAAGTGGATGGCTGCAAGACCAGCCTGTGGAGCTGCTGCCTATTGACTAGAGCATGGGGCAGAGATTCAGTTATTCATATCTTATGTTAGGGTAAGGCATCTGTTTTTAATGGTACTGGTATACATAATACCTTTACTGCAGACTACAGCTGGTACCATATAAGAGGTCACTGTGTTAGCACAAAACCGTATATAAATGCAACTGCACCAAAACCTGTGAGCTAGATTAACACTTGACAATTTGCTTTTAATTGAGAAGCAAGAAGCAAGCATAAGAGTAGACTGGTAACAGTTACAATTCTCCATTACTAGTCTTCGTTCTGGGAAGAATCATGCTACTTTGCCGTCTTTGGTGTATGGGTACACCAGGCTAGTGATTTCCCAATGTTGTCTAAGCCTCTCCTAGTCCTCTAACTGCTGCTTTATAAGAGGCAATATCAAGAGAGGATATATGATCTCTCTTTTGGTGCATGGACTCAGTGTATCTCTGATCATTTTCCTCTCCTCTGAAGCCATGTAAAGTCTGTTAGAAGGTAGCCTTAAAAGATAAATCTGAAGTTACAAAGACTATAAAGAAACTATACATAGAAGTCTTATTGAAGAGGTCATCTGGTTTCTTCTTCTGCTATGAGGCTAAGGACTCAAAACTAGAACCCCCTGACAGATTTTTACTTATACTATTTAAAAACCCCAAACAACTTTGAAGGAGGGTGCCTCTAAAAATCCCTGTGTTTCACTGCTAAAGACTGGTTAACTATTTTAACACTAGTTGGAACTTTATTTTTCTTAATAGCTGGTATAAATATATCCTGTTACAAATTAAGATAACTACTTCTCCTACCCTCACTGGATACAGAGAATATTGATCATTGTCATTTTTATATATATTACCAGGAAAGACGCTTTTCAGGCTGAGAAATCAATTTTTTTTCAACTTTTCCTTATGTTATGCTTTCTAAATCTCTTGTTTGTTGCTGTGTTCATATTTTATTAATTTTCTTTTCTGTTTTCTGAGGGATGTGATTATCCTGAATTATCCTTGGTCTGTCCTCACAGCCTAATTTGTTGAGTCCATTTTTTTTTTTTACTTTCTGTCCTGGGCTATTATTTGTCTATGTTGTTTATTAATCTATAGTTTGCTTATTAATATATTCTTTGGACAGGTTCAAAACTTTACTAATCTCAAGCTAATTTGGATCTATTACTTTCCACCAACCAAAAGAGCAATTTTTTTCTCTCACAGGAGAAATTTATTCAGGCTTGACATGGTATATTGTCAAAATCCATGTTGATTATTTCTTGTCAGCTTATCCTTTCAACACTTAAAGGTGGATTGTTTAAGAATAAAGACAGCAGCAGTGGCTGCAGTACTTTGTAATGACTGTAGACACTAGCTTATCTCATGTGAATCACCCTAAAACTGCTTTTATTCTCATTTTAAGATTACTTTATTTCACTTTCCACAGTTCCTCCCCTGTGGATTCTTCCTGCACCTCTAATTAAAAACAAAATAAAAAAATATTTTCATTCTTTAGTATTCTAAATATAGAATTTTTGTTGAACCTGAATTTTTTTTAACTTATTAATTTCCTTTTCTGTCTTGATACTTATTCTCTTGTTAAAACTAATTTTAGTAAACATCTTTTCATACTTAACCTCTTGTCTGGGCAAAATGACATTGGATAGTCCAGTCTGCACAGCATCATATGGTTAATTTTCTGATAAGTGATGGACTTAATTTACCTAAGAGTTTCTCTGACTTCTAAAGAACTGTAAAATCTCCTTGGATATCCAATACTGTGTGAAAGTAGAGCCAGTAGAAATCATATTTGATGATTCCCTTCTGTTTAACATTTTGCCTGAATTCAGAAACTGAGCCATAAAAAAATAGCAGAGTTAGTTTGCACTGCTGGACATTTCCAAAACAGATCTTGGAGGTACCATGGGACCAATGAAGCAGACAAATTTCACCTTTTCTCTGTTTAAGTATTACTGTACTTTCAACATGTCATTAGGTTTCTAGGAGTTCCCCCTCCCCAGTAAAAAAGCAAAGACAGTGAACAATAAGGACTGATATTAAAGAGTGCTTAAATAGCTAATATGATCGCATTGCACTGTTAATGTTACTAGGATAACTTACAATACATACATTACAGTAAATAACTCCTTGCAACAAGTGGTGTAAATTGTGGCAAATTAATTCTTGTAATAACATACATTTCACAGGTATTTTTTCCAGTTTCCACACCACACTGAAAGGCCTGACTTCACTATGTACTTTATCTTAGAACTTTAGAACTTAAAACTTTAAGATCTCAAATGATAAAAGAAAGTGGGCTACGGTCATACCTGTTTGTGTGCCCCTGTTTAAGTGCATGAAGACTTAAAAAATTCTTTCTTTCTGATCAGATAATTAGAAAATCTTGTTTTGTTAATAACGAAGTGACAGGCTGAGATTTGATTCTAATTGCAAATACTTCCCATACTGCTAATTAAAGAAATCATTTCCTCTTATTTTAATGCCACCAAACATTTAATGCTTATGTTCAGAACAGGAAGATTTCATAAACATTTTATTTTAATGTCCTCCTTAAAGAAATCTGACTACTATAACATGGTAAAGTTTTCGAGTTTTAGATGCAAAAAATCTGCCCTTCCTATTCACCCCCAGTAGCTGGCTGAGAAGTGCCAGAAATCCCTGATCTGGCTCCTGTGGCAAGGCCCTGCCAACTGCAGTGAAATTTAAACATTAGGATTGCTTAATGTTTTGAGTCAGTAGGACATGAAAGATGATTTTCCCAATGTTATTCCTAGAGTATGGGACAAAGAAATTCAAAATTACATAGAGGATGCTATGCTGCCTTGATGCCAGGCAGGTTCCAGTAACAAGGCCCAGGACTCTCTGGTAGGCCCTATAAAAATCCTGAAGAAATGCTAAAATCCATTTTGTTTGACACAGAGAAGCTGCAGGGTACAACACTTAAAGAACTAAATGGAAAGAGGCAGGTAGGATGTGTGGGTTTTCATCCCTCTGAATAATTTCTCCAGCAGTAAATGTGTAGATATGCCAAATTAAAAAATAATATAGTTCTTTCGGAATTAGAGAAAATTCCCATTCTGAAGACTGAGAACTGACAGAAAGACAAGAAACAGAAGAGATTGTATTATTATTGCATATAATATTCACTTAAAAGCACAAGGAGTTAATCTTATCATCCTACACATGGTTGCATTTATAAAAGATAAAATCGCAAACAAGTAATGCACAGTTACTTGTTACATATTCTTCCCATTACAGTTGACAGGTTCATTAATCATACAGTGTATTTTACTATTAGAAGCTGTAAAGAAGATCAAATCTCTTGTAATTTTTCTTCTTCTTTTCCATTTGATGTGTGTTGTTTCAATGTGCAGATAAAATATAGTGTCAGTCACAAATAGTCCCAAGAGAATTGCAAGTCTCCAGTTAGAAAATTCATCCTTATTTGCAATGTAAAAATTCCATGGAAAATGCATCATTTCCTTTTTAACTTGACCACCAGATTGACTAAAATGCATATGCCTGGGTATTCACAAAAGAAGCTATCCAGAATGAAGTGCCTGTGGATATGAGCAATGTTTAACTAATAGAAATATTGCTTACTGCGTGTTGAAAGCATTAGCTATGAATACCCCTATTCATAACATCACATTGATTCATAATTAAAGCCCTGTGAAAATTATAGAGAAAGTTGACATGTTTCACAAGCTGTTCGCGGTAAATATAGCAAATTTTACAGTTTGTTGTGACTTGCCAATAAAGAACTCTCAGGAAGAAAGATAAAGAAGCAATTCTATGATACTGAGTTTTTAGGAAGTGTGACTAACACAAATGACGACCTATGCAGAAGGCTTAGACCCAGTTTTTCAAAGCAACTTATGAAAGAAGTAGTCTAACATGTCTATTGAGAAACATTTTGGTGGACATACAGCAGTAAATCCTAGCCTACGCATGAAGTAGGAAAGCCTCAAGAAATAAAAATAACTCAGTGCTGTTTCCCAATGAAAGTGAAGCGAAGCACTGCAAGGCTGTATGCGACTGTGAAGATATACACTGAAGTCTCACTGTTCTCCTCTTTTGAAGGAAGAACAATAATAATTCTTAGTCCTTCTCTTATTTGTGACACTGTAATTTGTACATGGGCTGCTTTGTGTTAAGATTTCCACATCAGGTGTCCCACTAAATATTTAGAAAGAAATTATTTGAGCTAGACTGTAGCAGATGATACAATGAAGTGAATATGCATCAAACTGATTTTCCACAAAACTTTTCAGAAGGATCAGGGAATGTTTCAAGACTTGTGGTTTGAATGTCTTCACAAAGGGAAGAAACAGACTTGCTATTTTTTCTCCTTACACCATCCTTTGATCTCTGTAAAATCAAATTGGGATTTCTATCACACTAAACCTCAAAACTGATGCACACCCAAACCAGGTTTGCACTTCTTCATATTTTAGTGTAATGGAAGTAGAGATGTTGTCCTATATGTTAGTGGCTCCTCTTTTCATGAACTTAAACTCTTATCTCTTCAAACAAAAAACCCATTTAGATTCTTCCTAAAATGAGCTTTCTTAAAAAAAGCACAACTGAGTAGGCAGGTTACCTGTTGTCATGGTTTAAGCCATAAATCAGCCACACAGTTTGTTCACTCACTTCCCCCTTTTTCTTCCCTCTGATGCTGGAGGGATGGGAAGGAGAATCGAAAAAATGCAACTCCCACAGGTTGAGATAAGTACAGTTTAATAACTAAGGTATAACACAAACCACTGCTGCTACTACTACTAGTAATAATGACATGAGAAATACAAGCGAAAAGAATACAACAGCTCACCGCGTATACTCAGCCCAACCAAGCCAGTGAACCCCCCACCACCCTTCCGGGTCTCTGCTCTCCGCTTCTGCATCCTGGGCATGACGTGCTGTGGTATGGAATACCTCTTTGGTCAG